>BGPR01045284.1:0-12372 GCA_013235015.1 Araneus ventricosus | reverse complement strand
AGTGTTTAACTGGATTAATCCGTTTTGTATGCACATAAATACTTATTATATGGATAGTCGCATAATAATCTGTATTCTATAAAACCGCCTGTAATAATTAATACATATGAAGGATTAGAAATAACCTTCTTATCCCCTGAATAATGTTTTAAATTAACTAATACTACAAACCTTTTTTACTGAAACTTGTACTATATGCTTGTTAAGAGCACGAGTTAATAATTCTCAAAATAAAGTTTACGTTTAGACTAAATGTTAGAAGAAATAACGTATACATATACCGTTATTTAGCACGCAAGATATTATCTTTTATTATAATAAACAGAAAATTAATTCACCTAGATTAACAAAATTTGAAACTTTTATACTATAGTACCGGTCATAGAGCATCCCGTGGCCAAATTTTCAAAATTAAATTTAATTCTTTATTTATAACTTTTTTATCGAAAAGAAAGGTATATTAGAGTTTAGACAGGGCATTAGAGTTTTTTGAGCCTATTTAAACGAAAATTGGACCCTTATCTACAATTAGGGTTGCGTTTAGGAGTTACCGTATTCAGAAACACGAAGTGTAAAACGAGGAGATATATCAAAATTCGAATTTACAATCAATGATTACAGTACTTTCTCTTTGTATACTACGTATACGAGAAGGTAAAAGCAATCAACATTTTTTCAATCAATTTTACGAAAATGGACCTTGGTACGAAGTACAAAATTGTTGAATTATTTTCTACAGATAGTTTTTTACAAACTTGGTAAAATCGAAAGAATAGGGAGGAAAATCTACCACATATTCGAAATTAGTCAGGTTCCCTTTTGTGCTATTCAAAAACAGTTTTGGGTCTTTTCGTACTAAATATAAAGGGAATTTTATAAGCATAAAAATGACACTTTATTCTTTATACAAAATTTTAAAAATTAAATTATATATCTCATTCATGTATACCATACTACTTGGAAAATAAATATCTTGTTTGCAGTTTTATAATTACCCATTCAAGTTCAGAATGAAAATAAAAACGTGTAGATAAATCTGAATTATATAAAAAAATTATACTTTACAAATTACAGCACACGCACACACATCCAAGATATTGCTATAAAACACATTATATAGTATGTGATGGTGGAATTTGGAAATAATTCAATGCCTGAGACCTCAGGCAAAAATTCACCTCAGAATTGGTATAAGATTTACCAAAAGCACTGGAATTTAAGCATTTAGATTTGATCACATATTGAATAATGCTTAATAGCAAATCAGCAAAACTGTAATGGTTCAAGGAACCAATGCATAAATGCAGTCTCTGAAGTAAGAAATAATATTTTCTTAGAAATAGTTTTGGGTTCTAGGAAGAAATACAAATTTTCAATGATAATTGAAATAATCTCTACACAGTTGAGCTGCAGATAATATCAGACTCTCAATAGGATTAGTATCAGCAGTATACAACGATGTTCCCCGATACAGTGCTTTTAACAGATGGTTATGTCTATCTGTACGTGAAAAACATGTGACATAAACAGATAGAGAATCAGTTTGAGAAAGGTCGTAGCAGAGGACTGGTATATACAGTGGCGATTTTTCGCACAGGTGTTAGAGGCGCTCGCCTCGTGCATCTAGGGGGCCTCAAAACCTATTCGATCTATATCGTAATACTAAGCCGAAGATGAATTTTCGACATTGGGTAGGGGGAGGGGCCTCACAGCAATTTTGCGCCTGTGTCCCCATACTGACAAAATCCGCCAGTGGGTATAGCATGATTGATTCACTGAAGAAATACTTCTGACAAAATTCCCGTGCTCTTTAAGATCAGTAAAAGTTATTAAAATGGTATCATTGGTAAAAATTGTTAATTGACGACAAAATAGTGACACTTCATAGATGTTTTGGCCGTTCTCGGTGAGGAATACAAAAAAGTTTGGGAGCCGTTTCGTATCGTACCGTTCTTTTCGAAAATATAAAGCAAATTTAACAAGCTTAAAACTGACCCTTTACTCTTCAAATAAGTTAAATAAAATAAAAAATGTCAAAACATATAGAAAATAAATATTTTATTTACAGTTGAAATATTATTTATTAAAGTTCAGAATGAAGAAAATGGAGCAGATAAATCATAATTTTATAAAAAAAATTACACCTTACAAATTACAGCATGCACGCATAAGATAATGTAATAAAACACATGATCTGGCAGGTGACGGGAATATTTTGAAATAATCCAAAGCCAGAGACTGCTATTATTACTGAAAGATCAGTCTTCAAAGTTGTTATTAGTGGATCTGGATGTATCAATGGTTTCTAACATATATTAGTGGATTTCTTTTCTCAGAGCATGAATGAAAATTTAACTTGCAGTTGGCATGCATTTACCGAAAGCAATTCAATTTAGCTATATAGTTTTAATCATTTATAGAAGAATGCTTAATAACACATCAGGAAAAAAATTGTGCTTCAAGGAACTAATGCGCAAATACAGTATTCGTATAATATTTTCTGAGAAATATTTTTGTCTTCTTTTATTTTAAGCAAGAAATAAACATCTTCATTGATTATTCAAATAAACGTAAGAGAGTTAAACTGCAGATATTATCAGTCTCATAATAAGATTATTAAAAGTCTGATAAGATCACACACCCAAACATTAAATTTAGTCGATAATGTTTTCATCTAAACTATATTTTCCCCTGTCTTTAACAAAAAGAAAATATTTTACAATGTAAAAAATAAAATTTTTTTCCACTTTCTTTAATTTTTATTTCCATGTACGTTATTTTTTCAGTTCAGAGTGACCTAAAAATAAATTTCCGGCTAATAATTATTTAATAAAATGATAATTATCTTTCGGAATGAATTTTTTCATTGTAATTTTTATGAATTTAAAACATATTTTTCTAAATGTTGTAATAATGAAGTTAAAATCTGTTCTAGTCTAAAAAAATTACACTTAAACCTGAAAATTAATTTTTTTAATAAAAATCAAATACATATATAATGAAATAATTGTAAAACTGAAATTTTCGATTTGATCTGAAAGATAAAACAATAAAAATAATGCATCATTTTCATATACCTTAAAACTTGCTCTATTTTTTGACAAAAATATAATTTTACTCTATTTTTATAAATGAAAAATGAGTAGATGGAGATTATTAATATGAAAGAAGTTTACATTAATATCATAAAACTAGTTGAACGTGGGTGAAATGTGTTGATTCAAGAACACTGTTCAACTATATATAAATAGCAGATTTTCTTAGCTTCCCCTAGGCTTTCAATTTTTTTATGCTTGAATGCGGTATTGGAACAAAATCTATTTTACTTAAACCACAATCTCTATTTTACGTAACCATTCGATATGGATCTTTAAAGCATTGAGGCATTGAAAAAAAATCTTATATCACATAAATTGTATTAAAAGAATAGTACTTGAAACATAATATAGCATCAAACCAGGCTGACATTAAACAAAAAAAAAATCCGACACTGCAATTCTTCCGGAAATATAACCTCAATGCAAATAGCATTAAAATTCCCCACACCACAGGGGAGAGTGGGGTTCCGGATCCTGTGCCATCTCCAATTTGCAGTAAGTACATCCTTATCAGTCTTCATTGTGTTGACCTGTGCTCTCCCCGGATAATCAATCAAGATGTCAAACCAAGAAAGGGGGGTAAGAAATTAGGAAAAGTACGTGTGTTACACTTTAGAGACAGTTCACAATGAACGTAAAATTCAGTGCAAACCGATTTCGGGGTGTTTTCGACCACACGTTTAAATGCGTGTTTAACGATTTTGGGGTTTCCCAAGGTCAACGTAGAAATACGTGTGAAACACTCAGAGGGTTAACATTCACTCCACACCCTTGCGTTCCTTAGCCCATTCATTTAAGCAGATGGTTTACGAGCACTCTACGTCAAGCAAATCCATCCATTACCAGTTACTCCGAATCCCCATCCGCGCCTTTTCCGATTTCCTCGGTAAACCACACACCCCAAAACACACACACGCGTATCCGCATTTACACTGTTGGTCCATGCACAAATTGATATATTTTAAATTTGAATATTTGAACAGTAATATTGAATTTTATGGAAGTTGAATATCCTGAATACTCATGTATATTAATAAATTAAACGCACAATTTAAATTGAATTTCGATGTTAACTATTCGAAGATCCAAGTTTAATAAATTTCAGTTTGTGCATGGATCCTCATCACTTAGCTTCTCTTAGAGTGCACTGAAATTCACCTCGTTGCAATGCCGGTATATTTTTTAATATTAACGATATTGAACTGGAATTTTTATATAAGTTGCCCTATATATCTGGCTTTGAAATTATGAGAGACAAATTTCGCTACGTTCGCACATGCGCTGTAAAAAATTCTTTGCTAAAAATATTCTCATTTCCTGTACTATTCCAATAATTTGATTCAAATCTTAAAACAAAGCTTCTTTCAGATATTGTCAAATATTCTGTAAGAGTCGTACAATTTGGTTGAAAACTCTGCATGTTTATAAGCAAAACAACATGCGGAGAAATTAAGGAATTTTTCAAGAAACCTTTACATCTACACGAATATTTTTGCTATCCTTACGAAAATGCATGTAAACATTATGCGCATCAAGCAAAACCATTCATGAAAGTTTAAACTCATTATCAGCTTTCTGTGAAACGGGGTGGGCCAAAATAATTTTCGTCTTCATCAACTTGTGGACGGTCCTCTAAATGGCCTAGTGACCGAATCTTCACTGTAAAATATGAGTTCCGACGATTGCATGTCCCACGATTCTCCGCAAATGATTGCGAACAATTGTACTCCTATCATGTCCAAATTTTTCGAAATCTTAAAAATGGCCCTTAGCATTTGTTCACCAGTGCACTCGAAATGGCGTTGAATGACGGAAATGCGGCCGAGTTGAATATCCAACCTTCCGCTCAACGCCGCTCCAATTCCAACCATTTCCACTCTGTCGGAAGGTTTTTGCGCGGTCGGATTTGCGGAGCGTGAACGACCTGCTTTAAAAGATATCTATGGTCCGGGAAGAAGTCCAGCCTAGTGTGACGTATGCCCTACTCCGACATTGATTAAAGACTGGAAGTGTGCGCTCCCAGGCGCTGGTCACTTTCAGATTCATCTGCACAGTAGACACCTGCCCTTACCTTTCATGTTGGCGGTCCTTCAAACACCGGGATTCCTCACCCCCTCTTTTGGCGGGCTGCTTTCTGTCTTTCATTACCGACTTTCATCTACCGATTGTACCATAGGCAACAAGTGGCTTTTGTGCTGACAAGTGTGTTCCCGTGAGAACACAAAGGGGTTTTTCTTCTCTGTTGCGATATAAGGTCGGGACTGAGCAACTAAAGAGGAGATGAGATCCCGACAGCCAAACTGGTGGTCGCATTTCCACGAAGGTCCGATTTGGAACACTTTAGCGAAACCCTCTAATTATTATATCAGTGAATAGACACCCCGCCTTGGGGCTTACTTTATTATGTTATTATTAATCTAGAATTTTGATATTTGTATATAACTCTATATTTACTCCAGAAGAATTATCAATAAATTATGTTAAAATTTAACATAGCTGTAATGTTCTTTTAAGCATAACTGCAAGAAGTTACACTAGCTGGCGATGCATCGTTCCAATCAAATTTGCCAAGGCAAGAAAGGGGGTGAGGGCGCCGAGTGGCCAGGTTACAACAGAAAAGTGTTGAAATCTAGACGCTCTTAAAACGGCGCCAAGTCGCCAAAGCAAAGTCCTGCTTTGGCGACTTGGCGCAGTTTCAAACCAGAAGAGTTTCTTATCCACTCACTTGAGAAGAAGAGGGCGGTGAGGGCGACCACCTTGTGGAACTGGACGTGGGAGTCGAGGGGCACGTACTGGTGCAGGGGCAGCTCCCGGAGCTTGGTGATGAGGTTCCGGCACATGGTGAGCAGCAGGAGGGAGTAGCAGAAGGAGAGGGCGGCCGCAGAGCCCCGGGTCACGGCGATCCCCAGCCCCATCACGTGACGCAGGTCGGTGTGCTCCGCGAAGTAAGAGTAGACTGGAATGGAAAAAGTCGCTTCTTGTAGAAAAATCGCCAAAAGTGCAAAAATTGAAAGGAAATTCGAACCTCTGGTCCGAAACACCGATGCATGATAACGATTCCTGTCTTTGAAAAGTCACTCTTAACTGTGCATAACGTGAGCACAAAAGATGAACAGTCAAACCCTGTTATAACGAACTGACCCAGGAGTTCGCTATAACCAACTTTTCAAATACTGGCTACACAAAATTTGCTATAATCCTTAAACACAGTTTGGGTTGAACAAATTAATTACACTGAACTAAAATTATTAATGGGATGTTATAGATTAAAATAAATATTTCTTTTTAAAAAAACAACATTAATTGTACTTACATTAATTACTCTGAAGTATAAACATAAGCCGTGAATTTTTGTAGAAATCACCTAGATTTCGGATAAAATTCCATTCATCTAAAATGAGTACATAACATTTTTACTTTCTCGTATACGAAGTTTACAAAGAGAAAGTATTGTAAACATCAAAAAATTCGAACTCGAGATTTTGACGGATCTCCACGTTTTAGACCTCCCGGAGTCCCAAAAACACAATTTTGGAATTATGTCTGTCCGTGTGTCTGTGAACACGATAACTCGAAAACTATTAGAGCTACGGGGATGAAATTTTGTATGTGGTCTTTAAACATAATTTGTAGGTTTCTATCAAATTTTGGACAAAATCCATCAACGGGAAGTCTGTCTGTCTGCATGTACGAAGTCATGCGAACGCTATAACTCAAAAACTTGAAGAGCTAGATGGATAAAATTTGGTACACAGTTTTATCGTCATGAATGTAGGTCCGTATAAAATTTTGGGCCAAATCCGTCAAAGGGTTGGCTGTCTGTCGGTCCGTATAATTTACTTTTGAAGAGAAACCGTATCTCCACGCGCATGCGTACCCGAAGAGCGGAGAGGAATTTCATTACGGAGTAGCGAATTACGTCAGCTTGTCTTTGAGCCGGTAAGAGAAGAAAATCGTTACGCATCTCTTTGAATTTCATTCTTTGCCTAGATATTTTTCAATCACTATAATGAAAAACCTTCTGATAGTCATTGAATTCAGGGTAACAATAGGTTCGAATTTTTTTAGCCGCGCGGGGGAAGGGGAAACGGCACCTTTTTGGGGAAGTATACGAGAAAGTTTAGGGGAGAACACTCCCGCTGGTTATTCATAGTTTTAGACCACTCAACGAAGGGTTTGAAAAAAAGATTAAATCATATAGTTTTGAAAATTGGTACACAGGTTCATGAGGAGTTGCTGATGAACACACTAAAAGTCCCCGATCCTGGGGGGGAGGGGGGTAGCTTAGGCCGCCATCTTGGATTTCAGCCCCCTTTTTTAATTTTTTCTGAATATCTCGAAAACTATTCAGTTTTCAAGTTACAATTGGTTTAACAATTTAAAGAGCGTAAAATTTGCTACAAATACATGCTTTTAGTTTTCTTCTAGCTTGAATAGTTTCCGAGATAAGGGGTCTAAAAGTTTGCAGCTATCTTGGATTGTATCTCCCTATTTTAGTTTCTCTTGAATATTTCGAAAACTATTCAATTTTCAAACTATATGTAATAAGAAAATTAAAGAACGTAAAATTTCCTACAAACAAATGCTTTTGTTTTTGTTTCAGATATTACAGTTTCCGAGATAATAGATAATATATTTAAAAATCTGCTACCATCTTGGATTTTTATCCCCCCCCCCTCTTTTATAGATTTCTTTAAATATCTCAGAAACTATTAAAGCTAGAAAAAAATAAAAGCATTTATTTGTTGGGAATTTTACAATCATTAATTTGTCGTATTACATGTAATTTGAAAATTTAATAGTTTTAGAGATATTCAGGAAAAACTCTAAGAAAAGGGGATAAAATCTAAGATGGCGGCAAATTTTGAGACCCATTACCTGTGAAACTATTCAAGCTAGAAGAAAACTAAAAGCCAGCATTTGTAGGGAATTTTAAGCTCTTTAATTTCTTACATCAATTGTAACCAGAAAACTGAATAGATTTCGAGATATTCAGGAAAAACTAAAAAAGAGGGGATGAAATCCGAGATGGCGGCGCAAACTCACCCCCTTGGAGCGGAGAATTTTAGTATGCTCATTAAGAGCCCCTCTCAAACCTGTATACAAATTTTCAAAACTATTATACGATTTAATATATTTTTCATCCCCATTTCGGACCTTCGTTCACTTCACGGCTGTCTTCGCATCAGAAATCGAAAGACCTGAACTTGCATCACATTGACCTACATTCATAACGATAAAACTGTGTACGAAATTTCATCCATCTAGCTATTCAAGTTTTTGAGTTATAGCGTTCGCATAACCGCGGACATACAGACTTCCCGTTGACGGATTTTGTCCAAAATTTGCTAGAAACCTACAAATTATGTTTAAAGACCACATAGAAAATTTCATCCCCGTAGCTCTCATAGTTTTCGAGTTATCGTGTTCACAAACACACATACATGATTCCCAAATTGTGTTTTTCGGACTCGGGGAGGTCTGAAACGTGGAGATTCGTCAAAATCTCGAGTTCGAATTTTTTGACGATTACAATACTTTCTCTTCGCATACGAGAAAGTGAAAATAACTGATGAAGGACTTTCGAACTTTGCGATCACGTAGCCACCGGAATGTAATGAAAGGTCTCATAGCAGTGATTCACCGTTTCAACTCTACGTCACTAAGAAAACAGTTCCTCAGGGTGATCAGTTTGCATTCATTTCTATTTGAGGAATGGCCTTAAATAGCACTGGATATCGTAGGTTTGAGGATACTTGGTATTCATCTGAAAGCTCAAGAGTATAGAAACTACCATTTTCAGAAAGTCACAGTAGAAGTTTGAGTCTTCGTTCCTAACCAGTTTTGAGTTTTGCTCAAAATACTACTGAATGGGAAAACGTAACATGACTCGACGTGCCCACGCCGCCTGACCCTGAAATTTCGATTGTCAGGCTTCGTGAATCAACCGGGGGTTGGTGATAGAGAAATGTTTGAAATAAGAGATGAAAGGAAAGACAAAGTGTTTATTGACGAGTGCAGTGTTTACAAAAACTGTCCAAAACTGCGTCCACCAACAGCGGTACATTCTTGGCGATCGACGTACACTTTCGAAGATGCCAGGCATTTCACGCGCACGTGCGGCAGCTACGGATGTTCGAGCAACGAAGATCCTCATCTGAGTCAGCAGCATGAACAAGACTCTTCGGATGTCCCCATAACCAGCGGGAGTGTTCTCCCCTCAACTTTCTCGTATGCTTCCCCAAAAAGGTGCCGTTTCCCCTTCCCCCCGCGTGGCTAAAAAAATTCGAACCTACTGTTACCCAGAATCCAATGACTATCGGAAGGTTTTTCATTATAGTGATTGAAAAATATCTAGGCAAAGAATGAAATTCAAGGAGTTACGTAACGATTTTCCTCTCTCACCGGCTCAAGGACAAACTGACGTAATTCGCTACTCCGTAATGCAATTCCTCTCCGTTCTTCCAGTACGCATGCGTGTGGAGATAACGGATTCTCTTCAAAAGTAAATTATACGGACCGACAGACAGTCCACCCTTTGACGGATTTGGCCCAAAATTTTATACGGACCTACATTCGTGACGCTAAAACCGTGTACCAAATTTTATCCATCTAGCTATTCAAGTTTTTGAGTTATAGCGTTCACATGACTTCGGACATACAGACAGACTTCCCTTTGACGGATTTTGTCCAAAAGTTGACAGAAACCTACAAATTATGTTTCAAGTTCACATACCAAATTTCATCCCTTTATCTCTAATAGTTTTCTAGTTATCGTGTTCACAGACAGACATAATTCCCAAATTGTGTTTTTCGGACTCAGGGAGGTCTGAAACGTGGAGAGTCGTCAAAATCTCGAATTTTTCGACGATTGCAATACTTTCTCTTCGTACACGAGAAAGTAAAAAGGGTGGAAAATATAAAATTTTTCATTATTAACCCGCCGCCCGTTAACCTCGCCACAGTGAGCGTAAGAAGTGAAAATCGTGTGCCGGGTTGAACGTGTTATTCTCTACTGATAATAAATGAGAATGTCTATGTGTTGGCACTCTATAGGGCGGACCACTGGACCCAGAGCAACGAAATTTGGCACAAACATACTTTGGAGGGTGGGAATGTGCACCCCGGAGCACTTTTCTTGAAATTTTAATTAATTAAAAAGTAAGCGAAATGTTCGAGTTTTTCCTTAATAACTTCCGAAAATATTACAGCACAAAAGTCATTTTTAAGCCAACTGAAAGTAGAAAAAATTACCTTCTCAATGATATCAATTAAGTTGCCATTAAAAATATTTTTTGGCATCATTTACAACAATACTTTTCATTGTTGCAACGCAATTAAAACCGTTTTCATTGTTTACACAAATATTCATTTGCGTGTTTCTCTTCCATTGTTGAAAGCTAAGGTAATATCTTAATGTTTAATGCTGTGTTTTAATCAGCATATTTTCATCCAGCTAACATGCTGCTGGAAATAAAATGTGCCGCGCCATTTTAAAGCTAAAATCAAACGCATATTTTGCAAGAGGAATAAGAGTGAAGTTGATGCCGACAATGTGCTATTTGATGTTGCATGACACAGTCAGACATTTGATTCTCTTAGGTCAAACTACATGCAGACAACGAACAGAACAGGTGCAAAGCTACTGAAAGAACATGGGTTAAATGCCTATCACAATTTGTAATTTAAAATTATTAAGGAAACCATCCATATAAAATTATGCATAAGAGATTCAATTGAAATTATATTCCCGACGAACAAGCTGGTCGCCGAAGGCGGATAGTCTTAATCAGTCATTGTGGGTGTGTATATGTTTGTTCCACATCTCCTCCTAAACTACTGGGCCGATTTCAATCAAATTTTGCACACTTGTTAATTAAGACAAGGGGAAGATTACTGTCAACTTTTCAAAGTACAAAAGTTAATTAAACAGTCAGTTAATTAGAAATTAACCGAAACCGTTTTTCCGCAGTAACTTCGGAGAAAATTATTACACAAAAATTTTTTATATATGACCTTAAAGGTAAAAAAATTTACTTTTTCAATGCAATTTTATATTTGTAAAATTTTTCCTTCAATTTTTATTAATTTTTCAAAATTTAAGAAATAATTCATTACACGCAGACGATTTGAAGAAATCGAAAATTTATCTCTGCGCCGATGCTAGGCAAGACTTTGAACATATTTACCTTTATTTTCTGAAATTTTTCCTTATTTTTATAAATATTTTATATAAGAAGAAAAAGATCGCTGTAAGCTTCTAACAACCAAAAAGTTAATTAAAATTTCAGTTAATTAGAAATTAAGTATGATTTTGGCTTTTTCCGTGATAATTTTCGAAAATATTATCTCACAGAAGCTATTTTTTACACCTTATTAAAGTTTTAAAAAATTAGTTTTTCAGTAACACAAGTTTCATTCCCGTTCAATTTGCCGCCCCCATTTTAATAATTTTTCAAAAACTAAATTGTGTTTAAAATTCACAATTTGTAACACTTTTTTTTATTGGTGAAGAACAAGAATACGTGTTGTTGCTAGAACACATTAACAGAATTTTGGAAGAAAACTATTGATCAGGTTTATTTTAACGCTTTTTATTAATGTAAAATTGACTATCCAATTAATTGTCCCAAACCATCCGTCAATACCTTTCTTATACTGCAAGATTAATGAACAAAATTTGAAGTACTTATGTAACAAATATTAATAACTTATGGAGAAAATTAGCGATCGGCGGTTTTTTAAAATCGCCTGGCTCATTTGATATTCTCATTTTAATTAAAAAATGTTTTAGAATATAAAAGAATTTTGGGTTTCTACACAAAAGTAGTTTTTACATCAAAATACTTAACATGAAAATGTTTTAATAACAGCTGGTAGAAAATGAAAGATTGGAGAACTCACAGACGAATCTCTCAAGAAAGAGAACTCCAGTGACGACGTAGAAGACGAAGAGGTAGAAGATGTGCTGTCGGTACTCCTCCAGGAAGGTGGCCAGCTGGTTGAACTTGCCGCACAGACAACTGGGAGGGTCCTCGGCCGGACGGCTGATCTGGAAGCTGGTCATCCTGCAACGAACAGAGAGGACAATTCAACAGTCCGTTTCGCACACTGTCTTTCACGTACAGCCATTCATTTGTGTCGTGTAAGCGCGTTCACTGATCACTCTTAGCCCTCTCACATCGAGCGAGGCAGTCCGGGGCGGTCCTGAAATTTCCCCTTAACAGCAACGAAGGCCGGTCTAGAAATTTCCCCTTAACAGCGACGAAGGCCG
>BGPR01045283.1:215-12372 GCA_013235015.1 Araneus ventricosus | reverse complement strand
TAGAGATATTTTATATTTGATTACAATGTTGAAAAAATTCCTGAACTATTTCGATACGGAAATTTCCCTGATTACAAGAAGAGAAACCCTGTCTTTGAACTTCAAACCTTTCATTTACCAAGCTATCGTACAAACCCCATCTATTGACAATATGAAACTGCAAAATTAAAGGGGAAGAAGCTGAATTTGGACCTGCACCTAGATTTGAGCGGTATTATTACTTCAATTTTATAAAATATAATATTTTGTATAATAATATATTTTGTATCATGTAATCAACAATAACTGGATCAAGTAAACTATATATATTTTTTCCATGTCATTCTTTTATAAGTTTTACATTGCAGTCTATTTTGAATTCTTGTTAACGCCTTTCCTTGAAAAGAGAGAGGGAAACAAAAATGTCTTTCTCATTTTTTGTTTCATGGTAAATATTAGCTTATATTCGGCTACAGTTAGATTAATTTGTACTTATTGGGGGAAACTGGCCCTCATTATTGCAGTTTATTTCAGTTTTTATCATATAACCAGTATTAACTGGATCATGTAAATTATATATATTTTTCTATGTTTTTCTTAAATAATTTTATCGATGTAGTCTATGTCAATTCTTTGTTAATGCTTTTTCATTAAGAGAGTAAAAGAAACAAAAATGTCTTTCCTTTTTTTTATTCGTGGTCTGTGATTGTTAGCTTATTTTTTTCTATTAATTAAGGTACCCCATTCATTTTTAAAGACCAATTTGAAATCTCTTTTTCAGTTTGGAATACACATTAGCTTTGTTTCGTATTCGTAATTTTCCTTCATTTTTCAGTTAAAGTTTTTTTTTAGAAAATGAAAACAGATGTTCGGATTCCCGGGGTTTGGATTCTCGAGCTTCAATTATATTAATAAATACTCTTACTTTTTTCTAAATACTGATAATAAGGTGAAAAGCAGAAGAAAATTTTACTCAATTCCACTACATGGAAAATTGGATGACATTTTTATTTTACAAATACATATTATATTAATTTCAATTACAATATTACATTATTTTGAAAACATTTATTTGTAGAATCAAATACTATTTCGATATTTTCTGCATTGCTTTGTTATCTATAAAATTATATGAAGGAAAACTATATAGCTCTAAGAAACTGAATTAGAGTGTTTGCTATCATTAATATTCTGAAGTATTTTTAAATAAAGAAAACGATAACATTACATTTATTATGATATTTTGAAAATAATTATTTTTCATTCAGACGACTGTCTTTGTCCTTTAAAGCTCAAAATGGCTTTTCATAATTGATAAATTAACCACAAATGTGTATTCCATCGCAAGTTAAGCTTCAGATAGCAATCATGGCCACTTCAGCGTTCCGTTTTACGTTCCATATAATTTTTAAAAATCTATTTAGTTTCATAATTTATAAATTACCTATCCTATAACGAAAGAAGATTTAGATTTAATAAAAAAATTCTCGTAATTTTTTACCATTTTGTTTAAAAATAATTTTAAATATTACTTTTGATCTTTTTTATGCACGATACTGAAACCTACTCTCTTGAAAAGGGCCTGCAATTATGAACTGATCCTGAACACGTGGAAGATGTTCACGGGTCTTCGAAGTTTTTCAATAGAGTCCATTGAGTTTTAAAAGGAATGTGGAATAACTTTTAATCATCGCTAAAATTACCAATAGACAAGTTGTTTTTTGTTAATTTATCAATTGCGAATGCTTTCGAAGTCATAATTTCCTTATCACAGCTCACGTACTAAAAAAAAAAAGAGGAAATTTTCACATTTTAGAACTGGGAAAACCACGTATACAGAAGCTTTGCGTCGGATAAACAAATCCCCATTAACAAATAAGAATGAATCGGGACTATGATGATACGACGTGTAAAAGTAAACGACGTATAAATGATAAACGTATAAACGGTGCTTTACTGTATTTTCTCTGTTTAGAGTAACACTTGCGAAATTCAGCTTCAAAAATAGAATAGTAGTTTTTATTTAAGAAAGTATACCAATAATACCGAAAGCAACAAAAATAACATACATTTAAGAAAAGATTCTGCTACCAGGATATCAAAATGGAATAAAGATATCTACACGAAACTTCCATTGTACGTGAAAGGAAATTATATAAAAACTTTTCCATGAATTAACGGAGACAACTTATTTGTCATTTCATTGGAATTAATGCAACATTATCATGTTTTTACAACATATAATTATTATTCATCTGTTTTATTTGTTGAAATTAATTTGTTTATATCATTCATTAATATTGTTCTGCATTTTATTCTTTAACTTATATTTGAAACTTTATAGATATTAAAACTAAAGCTGCAGAAAATTTTTTTCTGGTCAACGTCTCCATTTTTAAGTTTACTTTTTCCAATTTTGATACTAGATGATATCCTTATAAATATCAATGTCGCTAATAAACTGCTATAATATCCTAGTCCTCCCGTCGGTGTTGTGTGGAAGCTTGGAGAGGGGGATGCCAGCTCAAATGTCGTCCTCGTCATGCCTGCGGTTCAAAATCACTAAGTCTTCGAACAGTAACATTGAATTTTAGTAAAATTAAATATCCTGAATACCATGAACACTTATAAATTAGTAAGCATTATTTTATGTTGCATGAAAACTTTAAATGTGTTTTCTGAGAAATGATATTTTTGAGGAAAACTGTCGACCGTAACAATGATTTCTCAAAACGTTATTCAAGTATTGATATGAAATTTTCTGAGATTGTTTCCTGTAATATGCTTGCTGTTTTCCTCTAAAAACTAAGGTCAATTTTAAAATCCAGTATTATATTTAAGTGCTTAAATATAAACGAAAAGCATTTTTTATGAAAAATTGCCAGTTTAGTAACTATGTTCAGCCATATCTCAAAACTATTTTGAAGTACAAGAAATATTTTAGAGCATAGCACAGATAACTGTCATAAAAATGTACTCCTATAAGGATTTATGTATAATTAGAATATGATTTTGTTTATGGCTGTTAGCGTAAGGCTAATTTTAGTCATTTTTCTTCAAATTTTTCAGATTTTTTAAAAAAATATTATTTTGGAAACCTAATTTTACAATATTTTCATAGTTTTAAAACATATGCAGTTGAAAAATAACATTAAATATATATATAAGTTATTTTTCTAAAAAAATGTCTCCGAAGACAGTCGGATACCTTAAACGATGGCAAGTGACCCTTAAACATAATCTAGTATGGGCCCCTAAGATGTGTGTGCTTGAAAGAGAGAAAGGGAAGAACTTTTTTCCGAGAGAAATTCTCTTCCGGCTCCTTCTGTGTCGAGGCGCAATGACAAACATCACCCCCGGCAAGAACGGAGATCTGACCCTTCTGCGCTGTTAAACTGTTACCAGGGGGGGGGAGGAATCGTGCAATTTGACCGAATGGTTTCTCTGCAATGGAGACAATCACTCTTTTCTTGTATTTATGTCTATAGGGGGCCTTATTTGGTCAAGTTGCAAAGCTGTAAAAGAGCAAAAAGATTTCGGTGTTACTTTTGTGACGAATAATTGGGGGAGGAGGGGTATTCATGTTTTTATGCAGGAGAGAGAGAGAGAGTGCTAACTTAATACGGCAGCCAACTTTAAATTCGCCAACATATTTAAATTTTGGTAAGCTAAAGGCATTAAAAAATTTTAAAAACTGTGGTTAGGGAATATACTAGTATTTGAACGAATTTTTGATGCAGTATGTGCTGCATTTAATGAAATTAATGACTTACACTATATTAACCTAATTATAGAGTGAATATTTAACCTAATCAAAGACAAAATGAATAAAGGTGAAATGATTTGAAGGAATGACACTTAAAATGAAATAATAATTCTGAAAACTGTTTATGTTATACTGAGAGGGCTCGTGAAATTTCTGATTAATAATTTCTCAGAATTCCATGCTACAAGTCAGTCAGTCTTGTTTTGATTTAATGAGGAGTGTAACAAACAAACATGTATTAATAATATGGAAAATTTTAAGTTGGAAAGAAAAAAAAGCACTTGCTTGGAACTTTTTAATGTTAAAAAAGATAAAAGTGTACTGTGATGTTGAGTACAAATGACAATGTAACCAAATTGGAAAAACACGTAAAAAAATGTTTCAAATATCCTGTTGGGTTAAAAAAGGGATGCAATAGGAAATTAATATAGTTTTAAACAAATTCAAACTATGAAAACTACATCAAACTTTCAGTTTTAAGAACATTTAAGAACTGAAGGTGATGATTCAGATGAACCCCGCCTAGCAGTAAAATGCCTGGCACATCTTCAAATAATATAAAAGTTTCAGGAATAACTATTATTCAACACATTCACCATAATTTTTAAAACTATTAGAACTGAAACATTTGGTATCTTTTCATCAGAAATTGTCCGGTTCTTTAACTGATTAATCCAAAAAGAATTATTAACTATTGTATCCTTCAGTTTAGTTTCCATTATCAGCGCTTTATAATTTTAAAACCAAATACAATTCCCTTTTTAAAAAATTAGTTTAAGAAAGGGTTTTTTTAAAGCTAAAATAACTTTTTTTTAATAAGCAGCAAATACAAAATTAATCATTTATTCATTGCAATTAAAAAGGGTATTTTCATTTAAATCATGTATTTTATGTTAGAAGCATGATGTAGTAATGCATTTGATTTTTCTGATTAAATATTTTAGTTTTTATAAAACTTAATTAGTTTAATTTTTATTGATTGAATTCTTTGATTATTTAAAATTAAATTATATTATTTGTCTGGGTATCTATTTTCAAACCATTATATCTATTTTATATGAATAAAGTGAATTGAAAAATAAATCCCAGGTAAGTATTTACCATTAAAAATAAATACCCAGGTAAGTATTTACCATTAAAAATTAATACCCAGGTATTTTACACCACTGATTATAGACTTTGTTAGGAATTATTTTCAATGAAAAAAGCTTTTAATTGTGGCTCTACTTTTGTTTCTTTTTCATCGGTCAAAATCCACTGACCTGCACAAAATTTAATTTTTTCAAGAGTTAAATCTTAGCAACACTGAAAGTCATCTACACAGTCTTCCCCTGCGTGGATTTTACATTCCATCCTAGCAATAACCATTTTATTTTCCAGATTGAACTTTTTAGAATCGCTGAAGTCGAAGCCTCTGAAAAATAAAATGCAAAAAAAAAAAAAAACCCACCGCGCAACGGAAGATTGCATCCTTGCTCCTCATGGACTGAATTATGGTTTTCTCCGCGATGGTGATTCCGTATAAGGCATTCTGATTGGTCAGAACAATGGAAATTTTATAACTTTAATTTCTTTGTATTTATTAATTTGCGTCGATCCAATGTAGAACATTGAATTATAATTTTTTGGATTTCATATTCTTTTCTTTGGTTAATTTCAAAAGTTTCCCCGCAACCTAATAATATTACTTGAACGATAGCGAGGCATGTCCTGCGGCCTATTATCGGATTTACGTCAACTTGCCCAACTAGAAAGAGCCCTTGCGGAAATAGGAATGAATAGATTTTACAGTCTATAGACTAGAGAAAGAAGGAAACGCACTCTTGTTACAGATAACAATCTCACCGATCGTCTTCAGAGAAACCACAGGAATCTCATCTCCGAAATTGGGACGGCAAGAAAAGCTTCCCGTACCCCACCGGGAAGCAGCCACCCCGTGCACAGATTACCCTCCCTCAGTCCCGCGATAAGAAAACTGCTGGGTAACTTTGGAGGGTGGCAATATGTGTACCTTTTGACTCTTTTTTAAAATTTTAATTTTTAAAAAATTAAGCGAATTTTTGAGTTTTTCCTTAATAACTGCCGAAAGTTCTACCGCAGAAAATTCATTTTTACACCATCTGAAAGTGCAAAAAATTACCTTCTCAATGATATCAATTAAGTTGCCGGACAATCTTTTCTCTAATTTTAATAGCCTTTTAAAAATATTTTTTGGCATAATTTACAACAACACGTTTCATTGTTGCAGCGCATTTGAAACCGTTTTCATTGTTTAAGCAAGTATTTAATTGTGTGTTTGTCTTTTAGTTTTGAAATGCGAAGTAATATCTTAATATATTTTTTTCATATTCAATTTCATGAAAGTCTTTACGGAATCTGTAAATCAAGCTCTCTAAGATATTATGTACATTAGGAAACATATTCAAAAAGCTGAATGGTTATGGTTGCTATGTCCTCATTTTTTTAAGCACGTTTAAATTCAGTTAAAATAAACTGGCCACATAAATGAGCTGCACCATTTTAAAGTTAAAATCGATTTTTTTTTTCAAGAGAAATAAGAAGGTGAAGCTGGCGCCAGCATTGTGCAATTAGATGTTGCATGACATGGTCAGTTATTAGACTCCATTGAGGTCATTTATGTAGGTAATGAACAGAACAGGTATAAGGCCATTCATTTCCAGAATAGGAAGTTTAAAATTACATTGTAAAAGCAGCCATGAATGTAAAATTATAAAAGATTCAGTTAAAAGCATATTTCCGGCGAACAAGCTGGTCGCCGAAGGCAGCTAGTTATATATAAAAATATTTTTTAAAAATTATTAAATTTAAATGAATAAACTGTACAACAATTTAATTCATATGATCGTAAAGGTAATTTTGCATTTTTTGGTGGTGTAAAAATTAATTTTATTTTGCAAATACTTCGCAAGTTATTATGGAAAAATGCCGAAAGTTTGCTTAATTTTTATGTAATTGAAATTCAAATAAAACCTTCAATTACATAGCCCCCAAACTGCACATTAACAACCAACAAAGTATGCTTGAGCCAAATTTCGTAAATCTAAGTCCATCAGTCTACCCTGTAGAGCGCTAACACGAACATTATTATTAGTAGAAATATAAAGCAGATTTTCTGTCTGTGAGCATGTGTTCTTCAACCAATTTTATTTATTCATTAATATTTCGTCCAACATTGATGAAATTTGACTCGTTAGGAACAAGAGAAAAATCTCAATTAGTTTATTAAAGTCCAAATGTTGGGTTTTTCCCGTAATATCTTTCAAAAACATAAACGCTTAGAAATTACTTTTACACAATTTCAAAATAAAAAAAAATTAATATATGTCTTTCAATTGTATCAAATTATCTGTTCCCATTTTTCCATTCTTTAACAAAGTTTTAAAAATTGTTTTTTATGATTTGCTACAATGTTTCAATTTTTGTCATGAAAATCAAACTTAAGGGATTAACTTTATTGTTATCGTAATACTAAGATAATGTAAAATTATGATTATCCAACTTAAGTACAATAAATAAATCAACTCCAAAGTAAATTTCCACTTACTCGCAGGTTGATCTTATACACTTCTTAAAATATGTTTCTCAACTCACGCTCATTGAATGAAGTGTTTTTTAAAAATTGCAGTTTAATGTTTTGTTTAGTGAAATATTTTCTCACATCAGCGGAAAATGTATATATAATGTGTATTAGAAGACAACTTCATATTTTAGAAAAAAAATTAGACTTTGCTTCACCAAGAACGATAATAAATGACTTTTTATGTCTTTTGTAAAATTAGTATTTGTCACTTGTTCCCATTCTGCAATTAATGATTCAAATGTACTTTGCATGTTATTACTTTTACACGTTATTATTGCTTCAATATACACATTAACACATCTTCTAAGTAAGCTCATCTGCAAAACATCCAGTAACGCATCTTTTAGGGAAGGTCATCTTTAAAATATCCATCGATGTATCGCCTACGGAAGCTTGTCTTTAAAGCCTCCCGCTAAGCACATCTATCAGAAATACCACTAAGCACGTTGTCAGGGTCTCCAGCCCTGCGCATCGTAGCAACGAGCATGAAAGCTCCCCTTTCTCCCGGGAGGGTTTAAGGAGGTGATGGAGGCAATTCGTACGTCCCCAGGAAGTTTCGTGCTGTGTGGGAAAATTTACGTTATTGGTTTTGACGGAGAAAGAGTGAGCAGCCGTTAAACTTTTGAATACAGAAAAAGACTGTCCAAAATATCTGAAGTTTATTTCCCAATAGATCAGTAAAATAAACGTGCATCATTTATTAATTATGAAATGTGTCAAAATATTCTTTTATTTCTAATTTTTTATGAGATGTTCTTGTATGTAAATAAAAATTAATAAATGTCGAAAAATTTCAAAAATTTACGATGGAAAAAAATCTTCATGAAATTGTTTTACGATGAAACACACTACCACAATATCTAATGAGAGCAACTATAATTAGTTATTCTTTAGCATCATTAAATTTATATTTATAATTAATTTTTTTTTCTTTTTTGTAAATAATTTTTGAAATTAATAATTTCAAATCAAATTAACAATTTATAAATATTTAATTTATATTAATATTTATTTATTTTAAATATAATATTATTAAATATTAATTTATTATAAATATTAAGCAATTGATTGAAAAATAACTGTTAATTTATATGATCCTTGAATTACAGTAATAATTTAATTTTTAAACTTTTACATAATTATATATATATTCTTTCCCGACCAAAACCACTTCCGTAAAGCTAGATAGGAATTTTTTTATTACTTTAAAGGAATCATTCAAAAATTTTAATGACATATAATGATAATAGTAATAAGTATAATAGTAATTATACTTATTATTTAACTTTAATGATATTATTTAGCATCATTGACTATGATTCATATATCATATTAATAAAAGATTATTAAATGCTTAAAGATTATTAATGTTTTAATAAAAGATGTTTATAAATTTTAATATAAATTTTAATTTGAAAATATTCTTAATAAGTAAATAGCCTTCTCCACACCCTAATTTCTTCGCTCTCAACCGGTAAGTTTCGCATGCTCTATAGAAACGAATCAACTGAGGAAAAATGAAGTCAAATGATGTGACATCATAGTGTCAGGACAAAAGTAACCGCTCATGCCCAATGGCATTGATTGAGTGGGAAAAGTGGGGTAGGGGGGGCATAAAAATTAGCTTGCTTTAATGAACACTATTGCTTTTTTATAATTCATAGTTTTAAGCAGCTTAAATGAAATCGAAATGTAATATTTTCCCGAAAAAAGTAGAGGGTGTGACCGACTCTCCGCCTTTCTTCAGGTCATCTAACATTTTATTACACATTAAATTACGCTGCGCCGTTACGCCACCTCTTTTTTTCTTCCTTTAAGATTCGCAAAGCATTTCAAAATTAACTTGAAACAGTACTTTTAACATATATCACGTGAGCCTTCTTCTTTGATAGTAAGTTCCGTCGTCATTATAAACCCACAACGAAGAGAGGAAAGTTGAAATCTAATAAATCACACAAAGGTTGCTTTATTTTGAAAGGATCGATAAAGCTTTAAAAAAAATAAAAATATTATATATGGACGTAATTCCGGTGTAGTGCTATAGAACCTTCATAGCGGAAAGACAAGGTTTTTAGTGCAAGTGAAAAAAAAAACAGAAAACTCATCCATAAAAGCCTTTGTTGCTAAAAATCCCATCTCACCACATCTCAATCAATCAATCATCATCCATAAAAGAGAATTTTTATTGAATAAGAAAAGGGAATCTTTTTTATTCACTATATTTTTCCCCCATTTCATTTGAGGTAAATTCAGTGTGATCAATCTGAGAAATGAAATGAGTTGAAGAATCTCATGGATGGAGACAAATGTAAATATTTAATCTGTGGGCAGATGATAACAGCCTTTGTTGCTTCAAATCCCACAACTCTTTAATTCAAATTTAAATATCTATGGGCAGATAGGTCATTATTTTGTAGTTATTTCGTATCTGCGAATATTTCCTCTTTTTCAAAACACGTACTTGGATCTTTTGAGCTGTTGAAATTTGATGGTTATTGCATGAATTCGAGCTGCTGGTTTCTGACTGAGGAAATAAAATTGTCGTATATAATCTAACACTGAAAGAATGGCTACATTTATACCGAAGATTAGCTCATTGTCAAATCGTATTATTCGCATACTAGGCTGTAATCCTAGTCCTATGACATTACAAGGGACTAATACGTATCTGATTGGCACTGGCGCGAAGTAAGATTTTGTTGTTGTTGTTGTTTGTGATGGCGTTCTTTAATTTCCCCTGTATTGTATGTAAAAGTATCCCGCTTTGCTCACCATATTGCTAGAAATAAGTTCAGTTAATTCCCCAATTTTATTAATTATTTTAAACTATTAAAGGAATTTTTTTTTAGTTTGAAATTATTGAAGGAAATAATCTGTTTTTATAAAAAAAACCTAAGACTCAAATCTGTAATTTCTATAAATAAATTAAAATGTAAAATAATCTAATGAATTTCAAAGTGATTCCAAATGTACCATTACACTTCAAATCTTAATTTAAATAAAAGTCATTGTGGGTAAGTTGTGCATCTCCTCCTAAACCACGGCACCACTTTCAATTAAACTTTGCACACTTATTATTTAAAACAAGGGGAAGATTACTGTCAACTTTTCAGATTGCGAAAATGAATTAAACAGTCAGTTAATTAGAAATTAAATGAAACCATTTTTCTGCAGTAACTTTGAAGCAAAATTGTCCCACAAAAAATATTTTTTTACCTTCTTAAACTTCAAAATTTTACCTTTCCAATTATACCAAATTTTTATCTGTGTAATTTTTCCTTCAATTTTCATTAATTTTTCAAAATTTAATAAATTATTGATTATGTGCAGAACATTTTGAATTAAAGCAAATTTATAGATGCTTCATTGCTAGGCAACGATGAGGCTTTGAACTAATCTACATTTATTTCTGTTTATTTTTGTAAATATTTTATATAAGAAGGGAAAGATAACTGTATACTTTTAAATGCCCAAAAGTTAATTAAAACTTTAATTAATTAAAAATTAAGCAAGATTTTCCATTTTTCCATGACTAATTAAAAAAAATTAAATTGTGTATAATATTTGCAATTTGTAACAATATTTTTTTTATTGTTGAAGAACATCAATCTATAATCACAGTCTAAATTTCTGAATTAATTAGGATCAGTATACCAATTAGAGATAGGCATATAATTCCAGTTGGGAAAATGCTTTAATTGACATAAAGAATTGTATTTTATGTTTTTTGAGTCAATAAATGTATCAAAAGATTAAATCATGCAAGAAGTTATTTGTTATGCTGAGAAATGAGAAGATGATAAGAGTGCTGACTTTACAAATTTATCCATTTAGCTGCTTCTTCATCTGTAACATATACTAGTTATCATGTTTAGATAATGCCTATCTGAGATAGCATGAGCAGTTTAGCATATGATTTATTGCCCTTCTGTTAATGTTTCCTGATTAGTTACTCCAATCATTCTTTGCTAATTTATATTTATGAAATTCCAACATGCATAATATATTATGAAATTCCAATCTGCAATGGTCATAAAAGCAAAAAAGTGTATAACCTTTTGTCAAGGATAAAGCTAGATGCTTTGTATACATTAGCAGACAAGATTTTATAAGCATTTGACTTCTCCATTTAGTGTACAGAGTTTGTCAATTCTTATTTAAGTATGAATCCTAACTGCAGACTACACGCATATATATATAGTGTAAAAATAATGAAATAAATAATAAGATGAAATTTGTCTAGAACTAACAAGTCATGATTCGTTAAAACATTAATTACTATCTGGCCTGGTTGATTTTTTTTTTTTAACTCTATGAAACATACGGATTTTAACTCGATTAAATATTGACATTTATAGTAGTTTCTACTCTATGATCATTCAATGTGTGTTCGGACTGAAATTTTGTTTTATATATTTATTTTCCATGTTAATCTTAAGGTGATTAGGTAGAAAAGAGGTACCTCTTTTTTTACAATATTAAAATTACCTCTGAGAGGTAAACTTTTCTTATATTTATTTTAGTGTATTTATTTTAATGTCCTGCTTTGAAGAAACACAAGGGCTATTTTGGGATGGACCTCAAAGTGTTGAACCCTAGTTAGAAGACGAGAACAACACCTGAGCTTGCGCCTTCTTCTCCAAACATCTGCACCATATCAGTGGGAGGACATTTGACCTGTAACATCAAATCTAATAAAAATCAGATCTACATACAACAATAGATCTTTAGAGGAATCGAACAATAGATCTTTAGAGGAATCGAACAATAGATCTTTAGAGGAATCGAACAATAGATCTTTAGAGGAATCG
>BGPR01045282.1:0-12372 GCA_013235015.1 Araneus ventricosus | reverse complement strand
ATAGGAGCGCGCTTAGTTTGGATTTCGAATTTTGTCTTAGCTATATATTGTATCAAGGAGAAACTAAAATTATCTTTATCTTGAATTCATCATTCCCTTTAGAAATATACAAGTAATCGCAATTAAGAGATAATTTTGGTTTAGTTTCTCCTTGATACAATAGCTAAGACAAAAATCGAAATCCAAACTAAGCGCGCTCCTATGACATCATTCAGAAGCAAGCGAAGTCACGTGACGCTTAGAGCCAGTGAAAAGCGCCCTCAATCCAAACCATATAGTCCAGTCAAATTGTCATAAATGGTTACATTAATTAGGGTAGTTCCGATTTTTTGATATGTTGTATGGGTTGGTACTGTGTTGAAAAATCCAAGTTTTCCAATTCCCCCCACCACCGCGGGCGCCGCCATCTTGAAAAAACCGCTCAATTTTTGGACTTTTCCCTATTTTTACAAAATATCTCCTAAAGTATTGGTCTGACAAAAAAATCTTGCACTTTTATTAAACGAGAGAACATTGTCTACAATTTGAGATAAAAATGAAATTTGTAGCTCTAATACTTCCCGAGATAGACCTCTTTGAAGTTTGAGAATTTTTCTCAAAAATGTAAAAATTACAGATTTTTGGTCAGTGATTGCTTGATAGCAAATAAATGGTGAATCCTACACTAAAGTTTGACAAAACAATTACAGTAGAGGTAAATAGCTCAAGTTTAAGACCAAGCTTACTCTTCTAGCTCGTTTAGACTACGAGATACAATCTTTTGAATATTTGTGTAGTTTTTTCAGGAAAACACGCGATAACTTAATACTGACAAAATCAATGTATTTATTTAAAAACAAAAAAGGTTCATAGATTGTTAAGTTTGTATATCACATATATTCAGTGGAGTGCTCACTCGATGGAGCCTTGGAATGATACATCTCCAAAACATTTGTTTTGAAATTAAAAAATTCTTTGAACATCACTAACATCATTAGAACATCATTAACATTAACATTAGAATTGTCAACATGTTCTAATGATGTTAATCATTAGAACATGTTGACACGAGGCCTTCTCGAATAGCCCGGGATAATGAAGATGCAGCAAAGCTCTCTCAGTGGCTTTCTGAACACAATCCATTCCCTAAAATTGATGTGATAATTTCAATAGATTCATGAATTGTGGGAGGTAATGAAGTAAACTGCCATTTGTCAGAAGAGATTGCGAGAGATATGATTTCAAAAATGATGGGGAAAAAATTCGAAAATGTGAAATTCAAACGGAAGGGCAGAGTAGTGATACTTGCTTCTATTAACAGTTCCGTCAAAATTTGTAACATCAGCATTGTTGTGGATCCCCATATACTTTTTCACAGGTTATGCATAGCAAAGCAGTCAGATGACGATCTAAAAGCATTTTTCAAATTCAAACTGTCACCTTTTCCAATCTTGTTATTCACAGGAGAGAGCATGCGTAAGGGAACAAAATCTTCATTATATACATCATTCTCACCCATTACAGAAGATGTAAAACCTGAAAGATCCCAGTATGTCGTGGTTGATGTTGGTCATTTACTGCACAAAATTGTGTGGCGACAACAAGCCACATTTGGAGCAATAGCTGGCAGATATGTTCAATACTTAAATAATAAATACGGTCAAGATATAGCTGTAATTTTTGATGGTTTCCCTGATGATGACAAAAAGAGCACCAAAACTTGTGAACGACTTCGACGGGCAGCCCATTTTTCTCCTGATGTAATGTTTCATGAAGAAACAGTGTTACAATATACAAAAGAAAAGCTCCTTGTAAATGAATGTAATAAGAAACGTTTTATCGAACTGCTCAAGAAGGCTTTGCAAAAAGCTAATATCTGCGTGCAGCAGGCAGTTGAAGATGCTGACCTCACGATTGTGAACACTGCCATTTCTGTTGCTCCTCAATATGACTATGTGCGTGTAGTTGGTGAGGACATTGACCTTCTAATTCTCCTAACTGCATTGGCATCGACACACAGTAATGTTTTTTTTTCAAAAGTGTGGAAGAGGGAAAACGCCAGATAGTTATTACTCAACCACATCATTTAATCAGAAATTCTCGAATGAACTTTTGTTTATTCATGCTATCAGTGGTTGTGATATCACATCAGCACTGTTTGGCCAAGGTAAAACCAAATTTATTAGTTTATTTTTGAAACATGAAGAACTTTGGAATAGAGCAGCAACATTCCTTAATCCTCAAGCAACAACAGAGCAAGTAACAGAAGCAGGGGAAAATGTTCTTGTTGCTTTGTATGGGGGAGATCCAGCAACTCAAAACCTTGATGAACTAAGGTACCACTCATTTGTTAAAGCTGCAGCTAAAACTAAATTTAACCTCGCTAGATTGCCACCAACTACCGATGCTGCTCAACTGCATGCCATGAGAAGTTACCACCAGGTGCAAACATGGTTGGGAAACGTAAAAGATCCCTTGAAATGGGGCTGGATGCACACTCCATCAGGCCTCTTCCCTAAGAAATCAGAGAAGGATCCAGCACCAGAGTCCCTCCTTCAATGCATTTCCTGTACTTGCGAAAAAGGTTGCACGAATGCATGTGGATGCAGGAAAGCAGGTCTGCATTGTTCTTTACTATGCAAACATTGCATTGGACAGTCTTGCGAAAATCCAATGCCAGTCATTTTAGACAACGAGTCTGAAGAGGGAGATGCTCCAGCACCAATTGACATGGTTGATGAACAACTGGAGTGTGAAAACATTGAATTGTAAGTAGTGTAATGTTGCTATGTGCGGAATGGGAGCCAAAACAACGAGGGACATGGCGCGGGCCCTTCAAAAGGTGTGAAAATGTAAAGTTGTGGTTCAGCATACATTTTTTTTCATGAAATTTGTGTAGTGCATAATTTATTTATAATTATTTATCATTTATTTATTTACTTACATATTTATTGATATATAAATCACAGAACTATTGAATATATGTGATATACAAACTTAACAATCTATGAACCTTTTTGTTTTTTAATAAATACATTGATTTTGTCAGTATTAAGTTATCGCGTGTTTTCCTGAAAAAACTACATAAATATTCAAAAGATTGTATCTCGTAGTCTAAACGAGCTAGAAGAATAAGCTTGGTCTTAAACTTGAGCTATTTACCTCTACTATAATTGTTATGTCAAATTTTAGTGTAGGATTCACCATTTACTTGCTATCAAGCAATCACTGACCAAAAATCTGTAATTTTTACATTTTCGAGAAAAATTCTCAAGCTTCAAAGAGGTCTATCTTGGGAAGTATTAGAGCTACAAATTTCATTTTTATCTCAAATTGTAGACAATGTTCTCTAGTTTAATAAAAGTGCGACGAGTTTTTTGTCAGACCAATATTTTAGGAGATATTTTGTAAAAACAGGGAAAAGTCCAAAAATTGAGCGGTTTTTTCAAGATGGCGGCGCCCGCGGTGGTGGGGGGAATTGGAAAACTTGGATTTTTCAACACTGTACCAACCCATACAACATATCAAAAAATCGGAACTACCCTAATTAATGTAACCGTTCGAGTTTTTTTGTTACAATTTGACTGGACCAATAGTAGAATCCGTAAATATGCGTTACCCAAGCGTGATGAGTCTTTTGATAAATATTGGTCTTGAAAGCTCAGATGAATACATTACAATACTTTATTTGGATATTTTAAAGACCGTTAGTTGTCCTTTTTCGTATTGTTAACACTGCGATGCTGTAGGTGAATGTTCAAAAGTTGCACTATGTGTCTTTAAAACTGGTGGAGCAAACTGCAATATAGCTGTATTTTTTAATATTTACTTTTGTTATTATTTAAAAGGCGGTGGTAGTAAATAAAATGTCTATTGGTCTCGGTAACTTTAAAAAACTGGATACATTACTAATTAATCAAAATTTTCTTTATTTTAAAAGGACGTCATTTTTATAACTGAATTTCTAGTAGTGTCCCAACGCCTTTGAGAGCTATCTTGACACATTTTGAATTAAAACATCTTCTCAATAAAATAAATGACTCAGTTGATAATAAATTTTTGGCACATTTTTAAAATGTAATTTACCCACCCAACTCAAAGTCTTCAAATCTTCAAAGAACAAAAATGGTATTATTCGGTATGAAGAAAATAAATCTCAGAAATATTTGTTCAACACTGAAATGCCTCATATTCTCAGAACAACTCCTAACACTATCTATTTACTTATTTTTAGTACCGACAAAGGACCCTTTCTCCCGATACTCTATTACCTTTTCGACGCTATGTCAGTTTATATATTCCCAACCGACATCGATACATCTTAATTAATTTGAATGGCTTTTTAGGATGATAAGAGAAAATCTCCTGGTATTTCTGAAAGCTCGAAAACTCATTAAAAGTGGATAGGAAAAAGGCCAATTTTCATCGCAGAAGAAAGAAAAACAGCTTTCATGTTCAATTTACTCCTGCATCAAAATTCTCTATAAGGAAATTCGTTCCCGTTTCTACCATTTGTTGTCCAAACATATAGAACAGACTCATTTTTATGAGGATTATGCAAATGACAGTCATAAAATTCAATGATTCATTATATTTCTACTTTTAGTTAACCGCTCATAATGGGTCTTTTGATAACTATCGGTCTTAAAATTCAGGCGAATCCATTACAATGTTTTATTTGGGTATTTTAAAGGTCGTTAATTTTTAGAGCGTAAGTTGTCTTTTTTGTATTGTTAACATTGCCTCGGCTATTTGTGGTAAGTGAATGCTCAAAAGTTGTACTGTGTGTCTTTAAATAACGGTGCAGCAAAATACATTTAAGTTTTTACTTTCTACTACTAAGTTTATGCTTACTTTCAAAAGGCAGTAATTAGCCATGTGTAGTTAAAGGACTGTAGAAAACAAATTAAATTTTACCACGGAAAATTATTTCGATGTTAAGTTTATATTATTTTTAAAGAAGAAGCTTTATATGGTAGAAGCATTATTCAAGAATGCATTAAAGAATAATTTTGTTTACGAAATATTTTAATTTCTTATGGTACGTAATTAAGAAGCAAAGGATTTTGTGATAAAAATTAGTGTTAGACCATTTTCCAGGAAGAATTTAATCGGTAGTTAGGTAAATTATTCATCCTTAATGTAAACATAATTAGATTCACTCGTAAATATTAATCTGTACTAATATAACATATGTAAGAGTAAAAAACATTTTTATCAAAAATTCAGCTATTTACTGCCACTTTGGCTAGGATTTGGTAAACAAATTAGGAGTAATGTCCTTTTTCCAATTTTTCGTATCTTTAGATATATCTGGAAAAGGCGTAAGTAAATTTACTGCAATTATGAAAAATATACTACTGCACTGCTGAAAATAATATGTGGTTTTCATACGACGATTTATCAAAGTATTCTTCTCTCTGCTTTTACAACATTGATCATTTTGTGATAAATTCGTATTATAGAGAAAAGAATAGAGTATCTTTCCATAACATTACCTTCATTAATTTTGTAAATTGTCCTTTGACGTACTAAGTCCACAATTAAATACTGTTCTATAAATCCTGTGTCAAGACAATATCCGAATTTCATATGGCCAGCTAGTTGCGCTTTTTGTGTAGTCGTTTTCGTAGAGACACTCTAGAATTACTCCGTCCCAGCAGAGCCATACGAGTTTCGTTGAATAACCGGCGGCCAGGGATTCTGTAGCTTTCGCATAATAGTCAGTCCCCTTTATGAGAGGCTCATGCGAAGACCCCCCGTTTCACCGGGGTACGACCAGTCATCAGTGATTGGCCCTAAGAGCCACACCACCATTACTATACCCTCAGGCGAAGCGAGAACCTGCTTATGTATACGGCAGCTTCTCATCCGTGAACTCGCGGTTGCCCAACGGGGGATGTGACTCTATGAACACTGCCCCCCCCCCCGAGGGATTGTTCGTAGCGACACATTTTTGCAAAAAATGTTTTTTGGGTTCACGGAGTTCTGGAATTTGGAGATAGATCAAATTTCAAAGCCAAACTGATTGACGAAAGCAATTTGTTATATATTTATTTTTTAGAAATACGAGAAGTTAAAAATAAAAAGGCTTATTTAGAGATTGGAATGCAGAGAAAGTTTTGCTTCTGAGTGCCTGATAGACATGCGTCTAAACAGAATCAATCTCAGATATCGACGTCGAATCACAGTTAAGGTTTGGGATAATCTCAGACTTTGGAGCAATCCCATAATTCTCTCGCAAACTTTCACAGCGCGTCACCAACCACAACTGGTCATTTGACTGCCAGTATTCATCTTCACATCCAGACTGCACTTTGAAAACATCTCGGAAATCAATTAAGATACTTTTCTCATGTGCGGGGGTGGGGCTGAACGACTGCGTTTTAATATATTAATCTAAAGAAAAAATGGTCACTTACGAATATGAAATATGTATAAACCAGCGCCATTTAACCCTTTGCGGCGCAGTGTGCCAGCTGATGGCACACCTAATTTCACTCTCTTCTCAACCGTTAATTTCAACTATAAATGGAAAATAATAGGTTTAGGATAAGGCTCATAGTACTCGTTTTAGAATGTATATAGCAGCCTTATGAAATTTCGTTTCGGAATAGGAATTATTAGAGATAAAATTTGAGAAAGGTCCTTAACTCAGAGATAAGAATTTTTTTCAGTTCTGGACGTTTACAATTTTAGCAAATTAACTCGAAAGTTTTGCTCCAATATACTTGAAGTTTTTATTTATGATTTTCTGTAAGATTCAACAATATTTTTTGAGTGTATCACGGTGGCTGTATCTTAGAGGGTTCTCATTTGAGGGAGGTGACCCCAAAGGGGGACGAACCCCTTGGAATGAAGTAAGTTTATAAATTTTTTTGTAGATTCTATGTCTAAACAATAAACTAAACCCATTCATGATGTTTTTTCATCATATTTCAAAAAAATTAATGCCTTGCACTGCAAAAGGTTGATGCCCAATGAATTTTCGCAATCAACAAACCAAATGCCGAAAAAACGAAGTTAAGTTCTTCAGTTGAAATTATGTTTTAAAAATCTACCAGAACATTCCACGAAACAGATTACAACAAAGTTACAAGTCAAAAGTTCTGATTGCGGAAGTGCTGTACTTTCGCTGCACGTTCGTTTCTAAATATTAATTACATTCCTTATCTAGATTTAATAAGTCATCTCGTCTTCCCGCTTAATTAAATCTCTTTTCGAAGTGAATTATGTTTGCACTGGACTCAGACAAGCATTGAAATATATTTCTCTGTTACAAGAGAACAAATGTGGCATGAATTAATCCGGGCGATATTAGAGAATGTAATGAATTATATTATTAATACGTTTCAGCATAAGATGGAATTGCTTAGTCCATAATTTTTTCTCGATTCTTTATTAAGATGCACTATTTTGAGTTTACAATGTTCAATGTTTTAGTATTTAGGACTTCTGCTTCCACATCATTCTCAATGGTTGTCCCCCCCCCATCTATATCTGGCTTCCAAATTATAAAAGAAAAATATAGAAAAATATAGAGATAAAGTTTGAGAAAGTCCTTAACTCAGAGATAAGAAATTTTTTCAGTTCTGGACGTTTACAATTGTAGCAAATTAACTCGAAAATTTTCTTCCAATATTCTTGAAGTTTTAATTTATGATTTTCTGTAAGATTCAAAAATATTTTTGAGTGTATCAAGATGGCTGTATCTAAGGGGGTTATCAAATGAGGGGGTGACCCCAAAGGGGGACGAACTCCCTCGGATTGAAGTAAGTATTTTTTTGTAGATACTACGTCTAGACAATAAACTAAACCCATTCATGGTGTTTCTTATCATATTTCAAAAACTTTAATTCCTTGCTCCGCAAAGGTTTAATCAAAATGTGAGTGCAAGTCTATTCACGCCGTGGACGAAGTGCAGTTCCTCCAGCCTTTCTGGATAAATTCAGAAAAAAAATGCGTAAATCCAAAAATGTCCGAATACTTTTGATCATATAGTGTAAGTTGGCATACTATCCGTAAATTCAGACATGCCTGACGCAAAAATTGATCAAATTGCTTCACAGGACGGATCATTTGGACACAGAACTATCAAAATTGGAATGCTGGTACTTCTTGCATGACGCAAAAATTGATCAAATTGTCTTACAGGTCGGGTCATTTGGACACAGAACTATCACAATTGGAATGTTGGTACTTCTTGCATAGTAGGTGGTGACTAAGAAAAGGTTTTTCACACTTTCAATTTGATTTCCAATTAATTAAAAATTAATTGAGATTTTAACGTTTTCCCTCCATCACTTCAAAGCATATTTTTGTGCAAAATTCATTTTTACAACAGCTGAAAATTTAAAAGATTTGTTATTCAATTATACCATTTTTTCCATGTAATACATAACTAAATTTTAATAAATTTTTCACAACTAGTTTTTAGCACAATAATGTAACAATGCTTTCTTTTATATAACCGTGTACAATAAAATAGCAATATTCTAAGTAATTTGTGGGAATATTTAAATAGTTCTTGTGGGACTAAGCAAAAATCACTTTCAGATTTTTCAGTTTATTATTAACTAATGTTTTAACATATTTTAAAATATTGGATGTTTTATTTGATCATGATATTGTTTTTGGATTGGCATTGTTTCTGTAAATGTGCTTGATTTAACCATTTCGAGTTTATTGGTTTCGCAGTGAAACCACACAATGAAGATTTATTTTTACTGCTGAACGTAGCATAATTTTTCTTTAATAACTTAAGAACCAACTTATATAAAAATTCCAGTTCAATACCGTTAGTATTCACAAAGATATCGACATTCCAAAAGCTAAATTGCTTTTGATCTCTATGAGAAACAAAATGATGAGGGTTCTTGCACGAATTGATATTTTTTAAAATTGAATCTTCGAAAGTATTATTTAATTTTATGAAGGTTGAATATCCTGAATACTCACGTATACTTATAAATTAAATACATAATTTAAATTGCATTTCGATGGTAACTTATTCGAAGGGGAAATAGCCCGTTACCGTTCACTGGTTTCATTGTGAAACCACAAATTTCTTGAAAATAAAAAATGCTCATTTTTTTCCTTCACATTTTTATGATCAGCTACATGTCGAGTAAGGTAGACCGGGGATAGTTGGGCCGTTTTTTCTTCTAAGAATTTTTAAAAAATTACAATTCAACATTTTAAATTTTTTTAATGCAAACGCTATCAGTGTACCTTCAGGAAGAATTCACCATAATAACATTTCAAAATATTAACTATTAATATTAATTTAAAAGCTGAAACTGATACCAAGTCGCGTGGCCCAACCTGCCGCTACTGCAAGAGAAACAAAGTAGCATGTTGTGATTATTGCAAAAAATTCTTCCATATTGTTATATTTAAAGCAGATAAATAATAATATTATAATATAAATTATAATATTAATTTAAAGAATAATATAAAGGATATTAATTCAAAAAATAATATAAATAATAATATTAATTTAAATAACACAGTTAGGTTATAGATACAAATCTGGTGAATTTTTACTCAACAAGAACTGAGATACAATTTTTGAATTCATCGTAAAATAATAACAGCTCATTCTGTTTTCCGCTTTTTTAATGGAGATGGAATCAGCTTAGATTTTCTTAACAATTATCTTGCATTTTAAATTTGGTGCATATCCCATAAATTCAGATATATTTATATATCGCGGATAATGAAAAACAGTGTAGCAGCGTCAATTGATTTTACAGCAACATTGAATCATTATAGTTATACAGAATGGACATGCCATATATTAATTCGGCGTAATCCCATCTCAAAATTAAAAGAACATTTTAAAATCTTTAAAAAATTACTAAAACTGAACTTTAAATTCTATGTGCATTTCAATTTAAAATATTTTAGCGTAATTATTGTCTTTCAATAACAATGGGATATTTGATATGATTTCAATTTGCAAATTTTGACCATCATCAATACTTTCTTCCTTTGAATATCGAAGAAATTAAAAAAGAATAATTATACAAGAAATTGAGAGAACGGTTACATAAATGAATTGATTTCGAGACTTCATTCGTTACAATTAAGCTTTGGAGATACTACGTGGCACGTTCGCTCGCCATTTCCACAGGATCAACATTCTGCGGGGCAAGTTGGGCAGCCGGCCGAACGTGCCCCATGCGAAGTGGCCCAACTTACCCCATGTCGCCATTTTTGTTTCAGATGGGTGTACAAATTTACTTTGAAAGTATTTAATTAAACAAACATGTCCTACAGTAACTACGAACAGTTATCTTTCAGAATATTTTTTGTAAAAATGGAGTTTGTAATATAAAAACATAGAAAAAGAAGATTATTTATAAGGAAGGAAAGTTACTCACCTTGGCAAAAATTTGAAAATTCCAGCTAGTTCGTTAGTAGACGATGCTATTCCAATGACCTTTACGGGAAAGAAGGGAGGAGGGAGGGCACATACTTGGCTGGAGTAACAGCGCTATCTATCGGAAAATATTCAAAATAATCCGACTGACCCAACGTGCCCCTATGCCCAACTAGCCCCGGTACACCCTACTCAGTTTTGGGAATAAGTTTAGTAATTTTCAAAACGAAACATACAGTGAACTTTAAGGGGTTAAAATTCATTATACGCAGAATGCAGTCGAATCAAGCATAAATACGTTGTTTCGGACTAGAAGCTTGGATCTCGTTTACTTTTTTATTTTTTGTTATTTTATTATTTTCTCTTCGTCTGCTTCATAACGGGAAAGTAAAAAGTAAGTTTTAGTTTTCGGCATTAAAAAAACAAAAAAAAAACATCGACGGGAAGCTGTCTCTGCGAAACGGCCGCTGGGATTGAGTTACCTTACTCAACTGTGACTAAAGTAGCTCTGTGTGACTGAAGTAGCTCTATGTGACTGAGAGCATCGCTTTATATCTACTAAAGTAGCTCTATGTGACTGAAGTAAGCTCTATGTAACTTGGAATAGCCTCCAGTTTGAGAATATTCTATGTGACTTGAAGTCGCTTTTGTTGCTAAATGAATTCTATGTGCATCGAAGTCGTTTCTATGTTATTAAGTAGGCTCTATGCGACTGAGAAATAACTCTCACGTGATTGTAGTCCTATATGTTACTAAAATAGCTCTATGGGATTGAATTAAGACTCTATGTGTGGACTGTAGGTACATCTATGCTGCAGAAGTAACTCTCGATGTGTGACTCAGGGTAGCTCTGTGGCTGTAGTAGGCTCTCATATGTATAGTTAGGCTACATACTTTATAAAACTTAGCTCTGATAGTACAAGCTCTCTGTTAAAAATAGTACTGCTAGGACTGAAATGCTACTACTATGACTAAAGTAACTTTCACGTCACTCTGAGATTATGTGACTAAGCTAACTGAATCGGATCCTGTCTACACTACAAAGCAATGTATTTGGCCTACCTAACTCTCGTTGTTCGTTATTAGCTTTCTCACTTACATTCTAATTATACTCTTGCTTTTACATATTAGCATTATCGCGCTTTCTTACTACTGAAATGTCACTGGTGCGCGCGCATCGACCGCTGTGACGTCATCAAAATATTTAGTGATTTTCTTCGCCAACTTTGAAGCTCGACTGAGTCCAAACCGTAATTCCAAATTCTAAAGTTCTTTTTGCAATCTTCAATATCTACCTTTCTCTGTTAAATAAATTTAAAACCAACTCTTTATGTTATTTAGTTGCGGGGCCATAAGCGTTTAACTTTATCTCGAAAAGCATAATTTTATCTTTTCCCGACACACATCAGACCACTATGGAGGGACGTAAATTTACATCAAAATCCAACTGAAAACTATTTGAGTGCTATTGGAATTTTAGAAGCAGCTGTGCACCCTTTCTCTAGAACCTCCATTAAATTTTCAAAGCCAAATGAGTTTATTTATTCCCTGGTCGACATCGATACATCTTATTTAATTTTGATGGCTTTTTAGGATGATAAAAGAAAATCTCTTTGACTTTATGGGAGACCGAAAACCCATTAAAAAAGTGGACAGGAAAAAAGAAAATACAATAGCCTGGAAGAACGAAAAACAGTTCGCTTATTCAATTCACTGCTTCATCAAAATACTTTCTTGTTTTCAGTATTTTTTTATCTAAACATATGGAACCGACTCATTTTTACGAGGATTATGTAACAAATGATAGTCATAAAATTCAAACATTTTGTATAGACTTTTAGTTACACACGCGTGATGTGTCTTTTATAAACTATTGGTCTTAACACATCTCAGGTAAACCATTACAAGATACTTTATTCGAATTATTTTAAAGGTCGTTAATTTTTAGAGCGTTAGTTGCTCTTGTTTGGATTGTTTACACTGCGATAGCCTGTTAGCTGTAAGTGAAT
>BGPR01045281.1:0-12373 GCA_013235015.1 Araneus ventricosus | reverse complement strand
TTAATCAACTACGTAATTCCTACTGTGCTATACTTTTTGGACCATTCGATATAAATAAGCAGAAGCAGAAAAAGAAACGACGGCATTCGGCTTGTGCTATCAATAGATGAATAGTGGAATAAATTTTTGTATGTATCTCAATACCTTTATTTTGATTATCAATTTTTGAACAATTGAAACGAGATTTAATTTCACTTTGGAACCTAAATCAATGGAGGAATAAAGTCCCAACATTTTAATCGATTTGACTTTTTAAAATAATTCTGATAGTAAAATTGATTTGATTAAATAAATCTTTTGAACTCTCTGATATCGCAGAGCCGTTTGTTTTTCAGCGAAAGAGAAAGAATTTTAGAAGTTTTACAGGAACAAGATCATCTGAGTAGACAGCTCAACTTATTACAGTAAGTATAAACTATATGTAATAATTATCAAAACATTAATTTTGTTATATAGATTTTGAAATTCACTGATTTTCTGGACTTCCTGGCAAATCATTATAGATTTTTCGAATTTTGTGTTAATCATTTACAACACAGTTTATTGGAGTTAATCTTTTCTTTTTGCCTGCTAGTGATGCCAACAAACGTCTATTAGATTCCCACGATGTCTTGCGTAATAACGTAGAAAGCCCAGGGAAACAGGTCAGTGCTTGAAGCCTTTGTGTATTTTTACATTTGAAATGTTGAAACAAAGCTGCTTTATCACACACAGCTTGATTATTTAAGATTTTATTTCAGACTCCGATTTCTTTCAAGCTAACGGCGTTAGTTACATGTTTAAAACTTTATTACTTATTTTAATTATTTTTCTTAAGACTCTCTCTAATCCGACACATATGGAACCGGATACCTGTCGGATTATAGAAGGTGTCCGGATCATACAGAGTCAATATAAAAATCATGTACTGAAAAGGGGAAGGTTTCAAGTTTTAACAGGAAGCGATGACTCATCACCAAGTAGCATGCTCCAACAGGTGTGTCGGAGTAACGAGTGTCGGATTAGAGAGAGTTTACTGTATAAATAAAACACATTGAAGACGAATAGTAAAATTTCCTTTCTTTTAAAAGTTGTACAGAATTAAAAATTGTTAATATGGCTGATTAAGAATAATTTGCACAGTTTGTCGAAACTAGAGAAAGACGACACTGAATTGATGCATTCTGTTTGAAACATTCAAGTATTTTATTTTCATTCTGTGAAGTATTTTGTGGGTCAAAAGCAGCTGATTTGGACACAGTAGGAAGACTATTGGAAAATAAAGTTTAAAATAAATTTATTTGTATGCTTCACCAAAAGTAGGCAAGCATAAAATCTAACATGATATACATAAATGAATGCCACATAACTGAAGTGCTAATATTGTATTAACTAAAAGATAAAATTAGTTAAGATGGTTAGGACCTATTCGTAATCCTAATCAGAGTCCCGTTTGGGACTACTACTTTTCTCATCTTTATTTAAGTGTGCGCCAAATAACAAACCAAACTTCTAGTCTAAATAAAATTTTTTACCTAGGTTCTTTACGCATGTTTTACACAAAATTCATTGCTTAAATCAGGGGTTCCCAAACTTTTTAACCTCCCGTACCCCTCGATTATTCTTTTTGTTTTCACGTACCCCCTACTATAATATCCAACCTCCCAACCATCCGTCTATGCAAAGAAGTTTTTATCAATTATGTTAAGGTTAGCTTAAGTCAGCCTAAAAATGAAATTATTCTAATTAATAAGATTCGCGGAACTTATTTTTGATTTTAATTTATATTCAATTTTTACAATCGTATTAGTTCAACGCCAGAGCAAATGAAACCAGTATTGTAATTATTTCGTCCTAACTAATAAGGATAGCTAAAAATTACATTTCGTAATAATCAACTATTCAAGTGGTATAGTTATTAGATACTAAGTACTCACTTGGATTAACAAAATTCTCTAATTTTTTTAATCTCTAATTTTTTTAATCCCTTATGTTTTCTTGTTTCCTCCATTAACAACTTTGAATTCGCGTACCACTAAATGGTCCTTCGTGTACCCCCAGGGGTACGCGTACCACAGGTTGGGAACCTCTGACTTAAATGACTGTAATGTGATCATACTAGAGCTGAATCTTCCACGACGTATCGTTCACGAGCTAGTCACCAGATCCATTACTCGGTTTTGGAGACATTTTACGATAATTGTTTGAGATACATACTTGTGTTGCATTCGCAGCACGCAAACGTGAGGCCAAACCTCTTACTCTAGTTCCTCGACACCTGCAGTTAGATTATTGCACGCATTTTCTTGCAAAACTCCGCTGATCGCCATGATTCGCGGTAATGAAATGCTTCTAAAATTTCTAAGGCTTTCGCCACACCTAGGAAGAAATCGTCAAAATGGTCGTTAAAAGTGAGTCTAATCTTCGATGGATATTAAGCTGAAGCTAATGTGACCCGTTGTTCGGAATCTGACTGGGCAATTTAAGTTTTTGACACTGAGCCCTGACTTGAAAAGGTGACCCGGATTGTCTGAAGTTTTTACTTATAAGAAATATTTTATAAAAATAATTTTAAAAAATATTGGATTCATTTAAGTTTCAAAAATTAGCTTCTGATTTTCCCCAGCATTAACTAGACAGAGAAATCCGGTACTCTTTTTGGTACTTACGAATTAACGCCACCAAAGCTACAGATTTGGCGGTTTTTGTACTTACGTATTAACGCCAATTTGGCAGTTTTTAAGTGGCGCAAATTTGGCGGTTTTTGTACTTACGTATTAACGCCAATTTGGCGGTTTTTAAGTGCCACCAATTTGGCGGTTTTTGTAAACAAGATTGCTCTTTATTGGCGCATTACCGCCAATCTGTAGCCTCGGTGGCGTTAATACGTAAGTACCCTCTTTTTAGTGATTAATAGTAATTCATTGTCGTAATTTCTTTGAATATTCGTTTTTGATGTGTGAAGGCTTGTGTCGTCATCTGTATAAATTATAATTTGACCAAGCATAGTTGATTAACTGGACAGTCCCGATTTTTGACTTTGTGCAGGATTAACCCGTCTTTTCCCCACCTTAACCCTTTATTTCCAAAGGCACTAATCGAATCAAGCTTATGTTTTCGTAATTTGACCGTTTTTCTGGACAGTATTCACTTGAACACTAGAAATGTAGTTCCGACAGTTGGCGGTAGATGGCAGATGAAGACAAAAACTAAATTTTTAAATTATTAATCAAAATAATTAAATTATTTTATTTAATTAAAAAAGTTTTTTTCACCTTTCCTTGAATTGCTCTGCATTAAAACGTATCTAATGATGCCAAAATAAAATTAAAAAGTTGATGGTAAGATAATTTGATAAATAAAGGGTTAAGGCTATATCAGACGGTCAGCGATTTCCGTGTACACAAGGGCAATGCCACTCGGAAAAAGTTTATCGCTACGTGACGCATTGAAAAACCGGTCAGCTAAGATTTCGGTATCGCGGAAGGCGAACTACGTCACTGTCGAAGTCACACCCGATTGGTTTGAACTTTCGCTGCTGGCAATTTTCCGTCTCTATCGTGTACCTTTTAAAGCCAATTACAAACAGTCCACTGTTTCAGGCATCTTGTCTGACCGGTCACGTGACGAGAAACTTGGGGCGAGTGGCATTACCCTAGTGTACACGAAAATGGCTGACGCAACGCTACCCGTCTGATATAGCCTATATACATTTAGAGCAGGGCTTCCCAACCTTTTTCACCTCGTGCACCCCTTGATTAGTCTCTTTATTTTCGCGTACCCCTACATTATTCTCCCCTCCAACCATCCGTCTATGCAAAGAACATTTTAGCAATAATTTTAAGGGCTTAGGTAAGCTTAAGAGTCAAATGACTAGAATTTATAACATTTACAGTACTTGTTCTTTTTATATTTTATTCCATGTTTACAATAGTATTAGTTCAGCGTCAAAACGGATGCATTTCGCATTAACTTATATGGATAGCTAAAAATTACACTTCCTTTTGCTTTCTTTTCTTCTAATTTTGAGGGTGGGTTTAGGACTTGCCCAACTTTTACTTTTTACACGAACTTGGAGAAACAAAATTCTGTAACATTTTTAATCTCTTATGTTTTTTTTTGTGTCCGCCATTATCGACTTTGAGTTCGCGCACCAACAAGGGTACGCGTACCACAGGCTGGGAACCTCTGATCTAGAGCGTCACGGTTTACCTTTCAGAACATCTAAGACGCCTTAGTAAAACTGTTGTCCATCTCCGTAGAGACAATTCGAAGGACGCAATGAGATCATCAGAAAACTGTTGTCCATCTCCGTAGAGACAATTCGAATGACGCAATGAGATCATCAAAAAACTTAATGATTATTTACAGATCAATATTTGCAATTAATTAAGGACACGTGATTACAAAATACATAAACTGAAGCATGTAAATCACTTACTATGCACACAGATGATTGTAAATAAACGATTCACCATCGCGATATGAAATAAATAGTACACAAATAACGATTTAAGCAGAAATTAATTGCGGATTTCATATTATTCACACCAGTCGCTTGTCTGTCACAGGCCCACACCAACATCTACCGCTGCAAGAGCGGGTCCGTCATCGGGGACTACCTGGATCCAGCCCACGCCTACGACATTACGGGTAGGTCAGTATCTCTGTTGCTCAGTGATTATTCCTATGCTGTCTTTCAGAACACAGTTTGAGAAAAGATTTATCAAAATGATGTTTAACTGCATGTTTCTCGAACTATATAATATCACCCGTTATAAACATTTTTTTAATGCAAAATCAAAGCAGAGAAATTGGTGGGTGCAAATTACTGGCTGTTGCACAATATCAAGAATTAGCTGGTGGACACGAACTCTAATTATGAAGGCCCTATAGTCAGTCCTATCAGTTTAAAAATCGTCGAAGGAAGTTGTCACCATCAAATTAAAATGTATCTGTGAATGTTATTAACCAAAAGGTTCACATAAAAATATTTCGAAATCGGCTCTTCTCCCAAGGCAAAGCATTTAAAATTCCAAAAAGTTTTAGTGTTGAAGACAAATGTATAACATAAAATAATTTTTAACAAATGTATAACATAAAATAATTTTTAACAAATGAATAACATAAAATAATTTTTAACAAATGGATAACAAATAATTTTTAATTTGGTTCATAAAAATAATGCTAGTTACGCTCAAAATTAGCTTCCCCGTTGTTAGCTGAAGTGAATCATTAAAAATATTTTTAATTAATTTCAAATAATAGGACTAAATTTAAAAAATACATTTTGAGCTCAAAAGCAGAAAAGTCTTTCAATATACTTTTTGGAAATTTGGGTCCAGAAAATTGGGAAACTGAAATTTGGTAAAGCATAGTCTATGTATATTTTTCGTATGAGTTATACTGTATTAGGTAAAGATGTTATTGGTTGATCATAAAAGCAGCTAATTTGATATTAATTGACTGTGATTTAAAAATGAGGAATTACAATGAATAAATATTTTATTCGCAGTGGCAATGAAAGTTTTAAGAAGATTAATTCGAGAAATTTGAAAACTATGTGAAATGTCCGAATATTTTCGTTTAACACATGTACGTAATACTACTATTTACGCAAATATCGAAATATACGTTAGTTTAAATATCAGTTAGGAATAATCGAAACCTTTCTTTCTAATGCTATTGTAAAAATTATTGTTGTAATATTGTAAAAAAAGCAATAATATGCAAATTGCGATTCGCCATGTCAATACTTGAACGTATGTCACAAAATATTTTATTCCAAATAACCTTGTCGTCTCTTATAAGCGAATGTTATAAAACTTGATTTATTGTCCATATTGAAGGATTGACTACTGGACGGTGTTAGCAATTATAGTTTTAAGATTACATCGGATGAGTTGTTGAACTAACTGTTGAACTTGTTGACTAAGGTTGCTTTGAATGACTAATACTGTTTTGACAGATTCCAGGAGGATGAAAACGGCGAAGACAGCGAAAGCGAAGCCTACAGAAGGCCTAAGTCGATGGACAGCACTTACGCCTGTCCGATTCGAAGAAGACCGAAACCTAAGGACAGACAGCTAGGTAAGTAGATTCAAAGTGAACTAATCTCTGTTTATATTCATAGATAGGAAAGAACAAATTTGTTTTCCGAAGATAAAACCCACAGCGAATGCGATTTGTAGGTGGCTTCCAGATATTTAAAAAGTAAACATGCGCAACGTATGAGAATTTGTTTATTGGTAACTTTTATTAATTTTTTCATTAATATATACTATAAGCAAATATTTGCAACTTTTGTGAAATATAATGTAGAATGTTTCCGTATTTTTGCATTTGATCGTAGGTCATTGTAAAATCCAGTGTCATTTTTATGTTGAACCGCTTTTGTTCCTTTTGTTGTTAGTAACCTTAGCATAAAATAACGACACAAAGAGTTTGAAATCATGTCCGTTTTATCAGCCTTTTATTGTACTATTTACATCGATTGTGAAATTTATAGTTCTCCACCGATTGCGCCATGATGCGGAAGGCGTAAACGGTTGGGCAATGCAGAATTTAGGACGATATGAATATGAGAATCATGCAAAGAATTGTCCTTTGTAGACAGTCTTTCAATCTAAACACAGAATTTTCAATTGTGAAATATTCTAGATTCTAATTTTTCTAGATTCTAACTACTAGATTCTAAATTTTCAAGATTCTAACTTCTACATTCTAAATTTTCCAAATTCTAACTTCTACATTCTAAATTTTCTAGATTCTAACATTCAAGATTCTAAATTTTCTAGATTCTAACTTCTACATTCTAAATTTTCTAGATTCTAACTTCTACTTGAATGGGTGTTTATTTTACAAAGTTAATGGTAAATGATCGTGTTTGTTATCATCAGCGTTTTCAATATTATGTAAGCTGGCTAAAGGATTTGTCCTAAAGGATTTAGAATCGATGGTTACGTGCAGTTTTGATAAGTAACGATGAATGCTTACTCAGGATTTCGAAATTGCAACAGTTCTTAAAAATAAACCATTGACGCCATTTGTAATGACTGTGTACTCCAGTCTTCAATAAATCCACTTTTTCCTTTCACGCTAGTTTATTAGTACTACTATATACGATTAAATAGGAGCTATATACATATGTACAATTACGATTCACGTTTAAGATTACTTATATTTACTAACTCGGAGTTCACCTCGAGAACGCCTACAAAAGCGTGCACACTCTGTGCAGAGACCCAGTATCATTAATGGCGTCTACCACCTCGCTCCCGCGCAACTGTTCCTTCCACTCTTCACTTCACATCCTTTTGGCTGAGTGCCGGAACAATTACATGAAGATTAGTGGCATGACACCATTCTTGTACTGCATGAGCAGATAACTCTGTGTCATACCTTCTTGTCATATTCTTGTACTGCATGAGCAGATAACTCTGGGTCATACCTTCTTGTCATATTCTTGTACTGCATGAGCATATAACTCTGGGTCATACCTTCTTGTCATATCCTTGTACTGCATGAGCAGATAACTCTGCGTCATACCTTCTTGTCATATTCTTGTACTGCATGAGCAGATAACGCTGGGTCATACCTTCTTGTCATATTCTTGTACTGCATGAGCAGATAACTCTGGGTCATACGTTCTTGTCATATTCTTGTATTGCATGAGCAGAAAATTCTGGGTTATACCTTCTTGTCATATTCTTGTGCTGCGTGGGAAGATAACTCTGGGTCATACCTATCTTTACACTACACACCAAATTAATTTTCTTTTATTCTTTCCTCTTCCCCACTGCAGCTCAACAGTCCTTGAACCATTCGGACAGTGGCGTATCAACGGTCCGGGATTCCGGAGAGGTGGACGAGAACTGGGACATCTCCCCCCGCCATCCTGTTGACAGCGAGGACGAGTACGCAGAGATTGATCACGTTGCCGTCTCCAGACGAGAGCGCCTCAGGAGGGACTCGGGACAGTCCCGGGCCAGCAGGCCGGCTTCCATGCCACCGCCCGCTTCCGAGAAGGTGAGCGCCAATCATTTAAATGCTATAAAAACATGAAAACTTGGGTATCCACAATTGATGACACCGTTGCAAGAACAATTGCATGTGGAAATTTGAGTATACAGCGGCATTGGTCTTATTGAGATGATCCGCATGATTTGTTTTCCTCGAAGTTCATTTTGCAATTTTTTTCTCGAATTTTCTCAAAGAAAATCTCGAAAATTAGCAATGATTCTAGATTTGAGATGCTAGACCTTACATTTTTAGGGTTTCGTTTGGACACGAATTCGATGAGAACGGCGCAAAGTTGTTTGTCCAATTTCCTCCAACCTTCCATTCTGTGTTTAGTTTTGGCTGATGATCGATTCAGTAAAATTATGTTGAGGGTTAAAGTAAAAACATTATCTGTAGAATAATTCATGTGAAAAGTTGAGAATACAGCGTCATTGGTATTATTGAGATAATCCGCATCATTTGTTTTCCTCGAAGTTCATTTTGCAATTTTTCTCGAATTTTCTGAAAAAAAATCTCGAAAATCAGAGATTATTCTATATTTCAGATGCTAGACCTTAAGTTTTTAGGGTTTCTTTTGGACACTAATTCGATGAGAACGGCGCAAAGTTGTTTGTCCAATTTCCTCCAACCTTCCATTCTGTGTTTAGTTTTGGCTGATGATCGATTCAGTAAAACTACGTTGAGTGTTAAAAGTAAAAACATTATCTGTGGTTTGTGATGCAGATAAAGCAATTTTACATCAATGAAAAGAAAACCCTAAAGCATTAAATGAGACGTTCAGAAGCCAATGCGGATAAGTCCAAAAAAGAAAATTGAGAAAATTCATGTTTTTTAATGCAATAATTTTTAAAATATTTGGTTTACTAATTTGATTAGTGAAAATATATAAAGTCTTCTAATAAATCAACTAGTGAATCCTTTAATAACTAAAAATAATATTATTAATTCTATCAAAATTTGCAAAAACCAGAAGACATAAAAAAAAATGGAAGTATCCGCTTTTGCTTCTGAGAGACTCAAATATTATTCAAGAACAAATTTGAGTTCATATATTTACAAAATTTCACATGAATGTGTGAATTGTAGTAAAGGTCCACCTTTGTCATTGGAATAAAGCCAGGATCTACCTTTTAAATGAAATTTACTATACTAAATAAAAAATCTACGTGTTTTCGATCACAATGAGTTTCAGAATGAAACGAATTATATCAATATTATTTGACGAATGTGACTATTAAATTCAATTAGTTCATTTACTTGCTAACTTATTTGCTAGTTAGTTAATATTTCAAGATGTAATCAGAGCATTGGGTTTAAGATGAATATACAGCAGTTTTATCCGACGAACGAGTCCAACAGATTAGTCAAATGAAGAAAAGTAAGTTCCATGTCTGTTCTTTTGTCCATGTCTTAAGCATGTAACATCCCAATGCGACCCAGGGTTCAGAGCCGGCCTTAGGAGATGCAGGATCCAATTGGAAATAATTTTGAATACCCCCATATATTTAAGTTTTAAGAGATAATACATAATAAATAAATAAACACTATGAAATGTTGATAAATTAATTAATATTATTTATTTTTTAAAATTTTAATAATTAAAAAAATAATTTTAATGATGTTTAATTCTAAAAGATGTCGAGAAAATGCAGTATTGATGATACTAAATAATCTAAAAGAAAACATAATAAAGAATTATGCTGACTGAGAAAAATTGTTTTCTTAATTAAAAACAAATCTAGATTAGTGTGTCTACACTTCGCGAACTTCAGTTGGCTGTCTTCAAAAACTGCCAATATCTTGGGACATTCAGAAGCTGTTGCGGTTTAGTAAACTTGAATGAAAATATCTAGTCTCCTCTTCAAAACAATGGCATTCTCTTGATTTCGGGCAGGGGTGTGAATGTCACTGCATGCCTGTTTCTCACCATGTAAAAGCGGCATTAAGTAATAATTTAAGTAACTCAATATAAATAAGTAACTCAATGCTTCTTCCCCTTCTATTACAATTTTATTATTTTTTTACTACAGAAGGGAAAGTTGGTCACGACTGTTGATTTCTGAAACAGTGTCAGACAGGTGTAAGAGAAGATTTTGACAACATTGGTTTGCAAGCGCAATTAACCTTCCTATCGGCAAAAACGTCTCTTTTCGTTTCTCATGTTCTGTTCAAAAGCAGATAGCTCGTATTTATAGGTATATTTTCTTAAACAATTATGGATAAAGTATTCTCAAGATTTCAGAGATATAATTAAATTTTAAAATGATGGATTCATTTTCTTTAAAAGCTAAGTTTTCTAACCTGACAGCTTAAGGATCAAAATAATTGGGCGCTCGGAGGGTTAAAAACATAAATTCGAAAATTCCAAAGAATAATGCTATGAAATCGAAATGTTATCTGCTTTTAATTTGAATAAGTTTGAGTAACTTTTTTTTGTAGTCTGGCGCGGGGCCCCATTTGGACCAATCGGCTAAAGGCCGGTCCGGCCTTGGTTTATTGCTTGCTCCGCTTTTTCAAAGAATATGCTGACGGCCTTCATCGCGACTGGGGAACATTTCTTTTCACTTTTTAAACACTCTATGTTCGTTCAATAAAAAGAGTAGGCTTTGAATATTATTAAATTAGTGGTTTTCTTTGCGTCTAGTCTGAAATTTTTTATAATCAAACTCTTACGAGAGATCGTCAATTACCAGAAGCTTGAATTCGTTACGTTAGATCCAACCGATGAAAGGATGCAGAAAAACAAAGGAATGTATTCAAATAATTAAAACAAACTAGCATGGTAACATCTTTAAATAATCCTAAATATCAATTCAAATTTATAAAAATAAATTTTGATATAAATTACTTCTGTCATTGCTCATGTGTAAAATACTCCTGTTCTATTTGCGCGAGATAAATTAAAAATGAAACTCAATCAATTATGTATTCTCATTGTTATGATATAAATACTATCCTTGAACTGCTTCTCGTTTAAAGACAAAAAGTTGTTTAATGTTCGAGAAGTATAATTGGAATAGAATCGAATGTAAATGAGCTTGTTTCGCAGGTTGTATCAAAGTGAAATGCGAGTAAAGGGAAAGAAATTGAGCAGGAACTGTGCAACGTAACCTTTACTGGTCACGGGTGTGGGTCGGATTATGAGAGAGCGAGAGTCGGATCTGTAGATAAACAGTTTATTGATATATATAATATAACACCACAGCATACCCCCGAACTCGGCGCCTAAACGGCACCCTGTCGGTTGGATGAGTATGTGTGAAACTTTATTGAAAAGCAAAAAAAAACATTAGGATATAAATACACTTGAAATGGAAAATAATTATACATGAACAAAGAAGAATAAAATAAAAACACATTGAGGATTACAATCCGAGTATAATATAAAAAAATTACAAGGGGAGTTATCAAAACAAAATAAAATAAAAAAATACACAGTTTCACATGAAGTGGCATACAACGGTCAGCAACACTCGGAACAGGTAGGCTGGCAGACAAACATCCGACGGCGGCAACACTCGGAACAGGTAGGCCGGGGTCCACCGGCTAGATGTGCACTATCTTTCGGCAGTCAACCCGCGTTCTGTTCAACCTTCCAAGGATGCTCCGGTGACGACACTGACTCCTTGAGCTCTTACCCACTCTTTTATATTCGATCATTATGTCACTCCACTTTACTTCATTTTAATTTACCCGCAGCTCACCTCCCTAGCGGCATTTCACACTTCGACAAACAAACATAACTTTCGTTTAAACCCCGAGGTCACCTAATCCACAGGAATGACACCAGGACATCGTGGCGGCTCGTTACGAGATCGCGATCAATCCCATAAAAGGATCCGAAAATAGCGTGGTCCGTTACAACTGTTCCAATACTTTAAAGCATGTGGTTTCAAGGATGAAGTTTCTTCAATTGAAAATTATTGGTTTCTCTATCATTGTAAATGCAAAAAAATTACATTGTTTCTTCGTAGAAATCCAATCTCACTCCAGGGTCCTCGACTGTCTTCAGGTTTTTTGTTTGTTTTTTTGACGAAGGCTCTTTCTTTGCCCTTAGATTCTGAAAATCGAATGCTATCCCAGAGGAGTGGATTCGTACGAGCTGCATCCCAGCAACAGCCAGGATTCGCTGCTTCCCACCGACACGCTGCCAAGGAGGAAGATATCGGACATCAAGAAACAGCTGGGGATCGAGGACAAGCCGGCGAAGTATTATTAGTTCCTATCGATACAATCTCAGAAAAGCAGAGTTAACGTGATAAAATTTATAAGCTTTCATACTACCTGTAAATCTTGCATCATGTGCCATTCGTGATATAAAAATCGTTCAAAACGTTCTATAAGGCAAATCGTTGGATCTAGTTCAAAACGT
>BGPR01045280.1:0-12373 GCA_013235015.1 Araneus ventricosus | reverse complement strand
AAATTGCTTTGGATTCCATTACGTATTGCTCATAATTTTATTTCAAATTCTAATATTATATGCTTTAAAATCTTAATAGCCAGTTCGTTTTCCATTTCCACGCGCCGCGAGTTATATTAAATCTCGCGTTTTGGCGTGTTATTACTAACTTCTAATTGCTGCCACACTCCAACATAGATATAGATTCTTTTGAACTTTTCATAAAACACTTGCGTATTATGGCAAAATAGCTATTATTCCCTTCACTTTGATCACATGTCTATATTAAAATCCCTACTGAAAAAGCAGTCTTCTGTTCTCTTTTAATAATAAAAGCGTGTACATTCGATCACTCTATAATAAAATGGAGTGAGAATAACTCGACATATGTTTCGTTTAACATTCTAATTACGAATACATTTTCAATAGCCACGTGGGATGGTCTGCACGGAAAAAATTTTAAAATAAAAATTAAAACATTTCAAGCATAATGGAGATGACGGAATAACAAAATATGAACTTCTAATATGTTTTCCACAAATAACACCAGATTCTTTATTTTTCCTGATATGTGAAATCCAACTGCAAAATAAAGGAAATTTAAAAGCCTGAAATTAATCGTCCTCACATCTGTTATACAATGGCTGGCTATCATCGATTCTCTACTCTGGGCAGATATGCCAAAATTTATGTATAATACAAATTTATTGAGAAGCGGGCATTCTTCAGCACCAAAAACAAATGTTGATAGCCAGCGTACGGAAAAAAAGAATGTTTGTGCGTGAGGAGTCATCAAAAAATTTATTCCTTCCCACAGGAACCATTTATCCTTCAGTAAGTGTGCTCTATTTAATTTCAGAAGGATTTGTAACAGTATCTGATTAAATAATAATATCTACAATCTAACATAAATTTCTCAACATTAATTTTAAAAATATATCTTTTATCGATATTGTTTAATTTTCACTTTTGTTATTGATTGATTTTAGTTTATGTTGAAAAAAGTATTTGGTATTGTTAATAACATTCGTTTATATTTTGTGATTGATCATAAAGTGGTATGAAATTAGATTTGATTTTTTAAAATGGTGTTGATTTAAACAATTTTGCAGTGTGTGTAAAATTTTTGAGAATTTAAATTGATATGTTAATATAAGATTTTACAAAGATATTCATTTATAAGTTTGGTTTTATTATGTTTTTAATCTATATGTTTCGTGCCGAATATAATATTTTGAAGTTTATTTTGCTGATATCAATGCTATAATAAATGTGGAGGTATAAGAGGTTTTATTAAGAATAAGAAATATTCACTTAAAAATTTTGAATATTACATTGCAAAGTTTAAGTTGCAAATTTGATTTATTTATGCATAGTTTGATTTTGTGCATCTCTTATATTTTGAAGTGAAATCCCATGCTAATCAGAAAATAACATTTTTCGATTATGGTTATAATAGGAAATGCTACTTTAAAAAAATGGCCTTAAATATTTATAAAGTAAACTTAGTTTAAAATATTCTAAATTTTATAATTCACGTAAATTTCAATTGGTTCTAAATTAATTTTGTGTAAAATTAGGTTTAAATGTGTTGCTTGAGTATGGCAAATAATTTATATTACATGACTTAAAAGAAAAGTAAATAAAAAAAATTTTACTATACTCAGAAAAATAAATAATGAACAAAAGAAAAAAAATAATAACGCCAACTCCTCCATTCTGAGGCCTCGGGAGATCAGTTTCTGTACTCTTTCGACTGCTATAACAGATTGAGAGTGTAGTTAGGTTGTTAAAAAATAAAAAGAAACAATCTTCTCAGGGGATTTTGCGATGTGGATTAGCACAGAGTTTGAACATCAAAACCAAAAGTGCTCATCCCTGCAGGCTATAATGTCCCATCGTGTGTTTCTTCCTAAACAGAAAATTCTTCACCTTATATAAAAATAAATTAAGTCATAAATTTTTAATTGTCATACTACTACCACATGACACTTATTAGCATTTAAATTTCTCGATTTCTGAAAAAGAAAAAAAAATTGAAACAATTTATATTTTAGAATTATGTAGCCATGTTTTTTATTTGTTTATATTTAAGAGGTTTTACAGATATCAAGAATGTTCAAGAACTTTTACAGGAAGTACAAGAGTTTACATTTGTTTATATTAATGTTGTTATAAATTACATTTGAAATTATTTTCATGTTTATGATAAAGTGAAGGGAAAATTTCATAAGAATTCTATTTTAAATTTTAATTTCTTATTTGGGCATCCCTGTAAGATACTGTTGTGTGTCAAGGGCCCTGGCGCACACACGCGTCTTGCGGAAGGGGGGGAAATTGTAATAATCTCATTTAATTTTATTTCAAATTCTAATATTATATATTTTAAAATCTTAATAACTCCAGTTTCGTTCCATTTCCCGCGCTAGAGGTATATTAAATCTCGCGTTTTGGCATATTTATTACTAAAAGAATATTCTAATTGCTTCCACGCGCCAACATAAATCGCGAATTCTTTTCCAGACTTTTCCCTAAAACACTTGCGTAATATAATAAAAATAACTATTATTCCCTTCACTTTGATCACATGTGTATCTGTTAAATCCCTACCTGAAAAAAGGCAGGGATCTTCTGTTCTCTTTTGGCATGAAAACTAAAACGAAGATGTACGTACGTTTCGTCACTCTCCCACAATAAAATGAAAATTAGAATTTAACTCGGCCTGTTTAATCATTTAACAACTACAATAAAGAAAACATTTCATATATATATATATACAAACATACACACAGGGTGGCCTAGAGGGTAATGTTTAAAGAACAATCTAATAGATGGCGCTAGCTGCGAGCAAGTAAAACCAAACTTGGTGCGCATAATCATTAGAGCCGGCAATTGTAAAGGTGTGTGTTTCGTTAGCGAGCGGTGAATTTAAGTGTGTTGTTCAGTTGTGATTGTCACAAGCGAAAATTAATAAATATTCAACTGATATTGTAAAGTTTATTGTGCCATGAAAATGCTAAGGCAGTGCAACGGCCATGGAAGGAGGTTTTTCACAACAAGAACTGTCTGGACAAACGGAGTGCAGTCCACACGATTGACAGCGAAGTCTTCTCACGCGTGATGGATGTATTTCAGAACCGTCCCACAGCTGTCCTTGTTAAAGAAAGAGGTAACTTCGAAGCCTCTTAATCTAAAATTGCCTACTTTGTAATTTTAATATATATCATTAAAATCTTTTCATCACTATTATTTGTTTTAAAATTCCGATTCGTTTCAAACATTACCCTTTGGGCCACCCTATGTGTATATAATATATAAAAAAAACACATGAGAAAAAATAAATAGAAAAACTGAAAAAGTGCAAAATACACGAAAAATAGATAACTGAAAAATATCAGATACAAATAGTATGAAAATGGAAAAGGCTTATTATATATGTATTTATAAAGAAAATATATAATTACATCATCTTAGAAGCTTCTTCGGTAAGCTCCTTAGGTGCTCTGTGGTAAATAATCGCAGGTACTTGACTGGCAGCAAGCATTTCATCTACGCAATTAAAACATCGTTGATAGATGAAAATGAATAAAGAAACTAGAGAATAATCACTTAATTTCTTAATACTGCTTTGTTTCCACCTGCTTATCATAACACTTTTCATTACTTTGTGCAGGAAATGTTTGCGTGTGTTTTTTTTTGAAGCTGAAAATGTCATGGCTTCAACAGTATAGAAAAACAATGCGATCATTAGAATGAAGTTAGTATATCGCAATAGGAATCCATCTCCTAAATACACATTTTTGAGGTAAAGCTGTTTTTGCAAAGCATTACAGGAATTCTAAAACGGCATTTTATAAAATTAACTATTGTATTATAAATAGCCTACTGTGCTAAAGAGCAGATTTGGCTCAGTTTAGTAAAGCAGTCTACACTCAGTTAGGTACAATTTGCAAAAATTACCCCGAAATACATAAAAGGGTGGCTAGTTTTCGATTTTTGCATAGCTGTGCCCTACTGATTACACAGGTCTGCAAAAAACGTTTTCAGCTGCATGGGATATTTTTAGTAATATTTTTGTTTTTTAGGGTGCTGAATCCAAAAATGACATCCATTTTCCTCCATCACGCACAGTTTTTTTGCAAAACATTGGCAGTTTACATTAAAAAAGCTCAACTGCGATGAAAAAATCAATATTTTCTTACAATTAAGTATGCATAATTTTTCTTATAATTGAAAAAATAAACAAAAAAACTATTCCTTCATGATGTTTTTAACCTAGATGTTTACTCTTTTTGTCTGTGAAACCATTTCTTCTTCTCTTTGACTCTCCTCCGAACACGCTTTCGCTTTCCATCTTCTGTTTCTCGCATGATTATCCAGCGGTAATCAGCTAGCATGTTGATGTCCCATCTTCCTTGGTATCGTCTCTCGATATCACGGACATCCTGGTGAAATCGTTCACCCTGCTCTTCACTATAGGCTCCTAAGTTTTCGGTAAGACAATCAAAATGGGAGTGTAGGAAATGAACTTTTAAGCTCATCTTCCATCTTTGAGCTTCATACGCTGTCAACGTGCGTTGTACAATGGTTTTGTAGAGAGGGTCTTTAGTATTCCCCGAAGACCTGTGCACTACATTCTTAAATGAGTCCAGCGCTTCTTTTTCTTTGTACCCCATTGTTTCTGAAAAGAGGGAATCAGATAACAGTTTTCATATGTCGGGTCCAGTAAAAACTCTCTCTTTCAAATTGGCTTCTGACAATTCTGGCAACTTGGAGCACAGATATCTCAAGCACTCCCCATCTTTAGGCAGTGATTTAATAAACTGCTTCATAAGCCCTAATTTTATATGAAGAGTTGGTAATAAAACCTTTTCAGGTGGATCCAAGTTTATATTTATTACATTTTTTCCGGGTGTTAAGGTACCTCGAACTGACCAGTCAGTTTTGCTCCAATGGAGGTCTCTGGCTCAACTGTCTCACAAGCATAGGAAGCAGGTATATTTTGTATAACCTGCCTGCTGACCCAACAACTTGGTTAGCATTTTCAAGTCTCCACAAAAATCCACAAATCGATATTCTTGATAATTGATTTTCTCAAGAATCATAGACAAATCATTATAGTTTTCTTCCAATTGCAGCGAGTGTCCTAACGGAAGCGATGCAAATGAGTTACCACTATGCAGCAAGAATGCTTTTGGGCCTAAATCTCTAACTAGATCATTATCGTAGCTCTGAGAAAAGGTTGGGGTCCCTCATCAGAAGAAAAATCTGAGTTATATTCGTCCTGGTGAGGTAATGTGTCTCCATACTCAGAATCACTCTGGATATCATCCAAATTTGAAGGTTGGTTTGGAACACGTATTTCTGAGGTAAGAGGCACTGAACGAATAGCTGAACTAAGGTTTGAATAAAATATGTCATTTCTATTTTTAGTATTAAAGCTTCTTACATCTACCGAACAGAAATAGCAATCAGTAGTGTGGTTTTGCTCTTCACGACACATCATAGAAATGCCAGAACTAAATGAGTTTTTCTTACCCTTAAACCACAAACGAAGATCTTCCTCACATCTTCTAAACACCACAATTTGTGAGGAGCCCTTGGTTTGTCTTGATCCCCAAGATTCAACTTGAAGTAAGCAAAATAAACTTTCTTCAAAAGATCACTTTTGTTTTTTGTTGACTTTTAACAGTGTATTCACCACAAATAAAACAAAAGTTGTTTGGAGAAATTATCATAACCCTCTTGATCCATAGTACAGAACTAAAAACATGTGTGAATTACAATGAATGAGGTCAAAACTGGTGTTCTGTAATAGCTCCTTTTCCCTTGGTCTACGACAGTAAGCATTGTATATCCGGCGCATCTCTTCTCTTTTGCTTACTTTTGCTTCAGTAGATGTTGTAGTGAATCAGTAGAGGTAACTGTAAAAATGACTGTTTTGTTTCTTTTCTCAAATAGCATTTTCTATTTGTAGTTTCTCTTGCATTCATTCATAGAAATATGACATTAATATATGAAATCATTGTGATATGGTTTGTTTTTTGACTCAAGAATAGATAGTGGTTCAAGTTATAGAGAAATTTTACTTTAATTAAACTAAAATATGAATTTTATAAAACCTGAGGCAGAGAATTTTTAAATATCTTTCCTGGTTCATATAAATTTGAAAAACAGCCAAAAAAATCCTAGTTTTTTGGTCTGCAGACCTGGATTATTTGATCAATAATGAATATTCCATTCAAATAAATTAAGCAATCCTTGTGGAAAACTGGATTGCTTAAGAAGTTGCAACAAAGCTAAAAAACTTTCAAAAGTTTAGAACTATTTGCTAATCGTAATAAGTTAGAGATAATTTTCTTATAACACTCATTTTTTATGTTGATTTACTTTTAGTTTTAGCATGAACTTTATGTGCAAAATTTATTCTTTTTCTCCCCTCATTTTTAATCTTAATCCTTTATGTTTTTTTATGTCTTTCTCCGACGTCAATTCTGTTCTACTATCCGAGGTTCAACGATTCGTCATTTTTTCGAAACTGAAACTCTAGAATTAACCTCCGTGATTGCTCAATATTTCTGGGCTAAAAAATGCATAGTAGCTTCAAGCTTAAAAGAACATAAAAATACTTAATCCGATTCCTTGCTTTAAATGAATTTTATATCAATGTCTTTGCAGGCATGTACAAATATTGTTAAAATTAAAATAGCTAAATAAACATTAATATATATATATCCTTACTTACCATTTTAATTTAATTATGCGATACTGCATCTACTCATGTGTTCGTTCTTAATCAGATCTGTGATTATATATTGAGATGATGATCGTGTTATAATAACCATCTGTGAGTATATATGAGATAATTTGAATGTAATTTACTCAGCTAATGATCATGATAAAAAATAAGTATATGGCTATTATAATTAACCTAAATTATACAAATAAACGTATGCAGTACAGAGATCTTTTCTACAATCAAATTACTTTAAAAATTTATTCTTTTTCGTTCCACTAATTACAAAATAATATTAATTTAGGAATATCATAGGGTATATTCCTTTTCATCATTGAAGAAAGATGAAAATATTTAAAATAATAATGAAGCTAACTTAAATAAAGGTCGACATACTAACCATACATAAGTGCTAATAGTAATTTGATTATTGAAGCACAATTAAAAAATATTGAGAATTCTAAAATAGAATTAGCATTTAAATGTAGTTTGAAGAAATAGAAAGGAAACTGAGTAAGAATCTAAAAATATAAAATAATATAAATAAAATCAAAAATTAAATATAAAATCAAAAAATTAAGGCCTAGAATTTTACTGTCTATATTGATAAAATTACAGGCAAATTTGCTATTGTAAGTTAATATTATAGTATTAAAATTTTTAGTGATCATATTCAAGATAAAGAGCTGCTTTGAAATCAAAATTCAGTATTAGAGAAAATTTTAAAAAGTCATAGTTTTGCATAAAAAATGAGTCTTCAATGTTTTAGTATTAATTTTCCTTACACCTAAATTCCATAAAAAAATGTGAATGTTTGTAAAGCTTATAAAATTAAATCATGAAAATATTATAGAAATATTAATAAGAAGCTATTAAAATAATAAAAATAATAATACAGTTATTAATTAACAACAGTTATGATATTGTACGTACACTGAAGGTAAAACGATGTAATTAGTATATTATTATGATTTAAAAGATTTATTTAGCAGTATCAATATCGAGGACATTATCAAAGCTCCAATATATTTAATATTTATTATAATTTAAACAGAAATAGATTTTAAAACATATAAAACCCTTACTTAAATCTAAGACACTTGGCTTATTTAAAATTGAAGAGTTAAAAAAATTAAAATATCATAGACATTGTGATCTGACGAATAATTAACACACTCACACATTTTATTTTTGGTAATTTGCGAAGCTAACTCACAAAAATCATGTCATTTGATTGACCTCGGCCAACTTACTTTATCGCGGGTGAAACATGTTGGAAACCCAAATGAAACATGCTGTAATGCTCAGTGAATGATGCTATTAGCTCAATGTATGCCAATAAAAGGCAAAATGCAATACTAATATAAATTATTTCTGTTATCAGAGTTGCTAAACATCTGAAATATGGCAAGGGCGAGAAAATGATTTAGTGTTTGAAAGGCGTCTTTTCTGTTTTTCATATACTGTTCAAAAGCAGATAACTCGTATTTATATGCATATTTTCTTAAACAACCATGGATAAAGTTTTCTTAAGATTTCAAAGATATAATTAAATACAAAAAAGATCGATTCCTTTCCTTTAAAAGCTATGTTTTCTAACCTGATAGCTAAAAGTTCAAAATAATTGGGCACTCAGAGGGTTAGGACTAAATATTTTTTTGGTGGGAGGCGGGGAATGTTTACCGTCAGAAAGTTTGGTAAAGGTTTACTGGTAAACCGATGCAAAACATCTTTTCTTTTTTAAACTTCTCTCATTTGATCCTATATTGTCCTGTTTTGAATTGTGTTTGTTCTTGCTTTGTCAAAATGTTTTCGCACGATTAGAGCTCAGTTCATTCTGTGGTCATTTAGTGCGAGCGTCTCCATAAAACACTTTCCCAGCTGTAATGCCTAGTTCTGGTTGGACTTTTTTTCCACTTTTACGTAATTTTAAATCCTAACTCTATTTCAACTTCTTTCCATTTTTCGGCTACTTTAGTTCCAAACTCTATTTGGATATATTTCAACTTTTATGAGACAATATTAAGATATTTGAAAAATTATTTTACAAAACGTCAGCATTTAAACGTCAGTTTTGTAAAGTGGAAGTTATAATAATGCAGCAAAATCTTTATAAAATGGTTTCTCTTAACAATACACTTCTGTTTACCTTTATAATTCACTAAAAAACAAGGAATTGTTGCTTGCCAAGGAATGTCATTACAAAATATATAAGTGGAATTGTCCATTTTTGTAACAGAACCTGCAATATAAAAAAACTGTATTAACAATACTTCACACGCATTTAATCTCATGAATTTCACAATAATAAATAGCAAATCACATTTTTCTGAGTAAGAGTACTCAATATTATAATTAAGAAATAAACCTGCAATATCAATGAAATCCAATAATTAGAGAGGTAAAAACGGTATGCTTCTCATGGTATCTATTTTAAGGAATTGAGAGTTAAAATTTCGCTCAGAAATGTACTGTTACAAACGTAAAAATATAGATGGTAGATTTTTTCAAGTATTGGATTGTTCGGAAAATCTCCGCTGATTTTTGGATTTAATAGAAAAGAAATTTTTCTTTGTACTAACAATGAATTATATTCAATAATATACGTGAAACGTCCCAGACGATGATTTGCCTTCTTTTGGGAAGTTTCATTATCATACTTTCAAAGAACGCCCCTGGTTTATTAATAAAAAACTGTTCAAGATGTTGTTTACAGTCCTCCGATATTTCCCTTTAGCAAGTTTTGAAAAGAGTGGAACAGCTGGTAGTGCTAAGGTACCAAGTAAGGTCTGTATGGGGGCTGGAGTAAGACATCCCAGCCAAAATGCAATAACTTCCGTTAAGTGACCAAAGGCACATGTGGTCCACAATTTCTTGAATGCCCGCTGCAATATTCTAAGAATTATTCATTACAGGGAAATCCATTTATTTTAAGGGTAGGATATCACATAAATGTATTTTTATAAATACAAATGCATTGGTTATGTAAATTCGTATTTTGCTTTTACGAAATGTTTATATTTAAGTTCTTCAAGTTTTGTCATTCAAATACATACATTTAAAAATCCATCTTTGCATTATTAAAATGCGGTTAAATTTCGATTAACCATCACTCGATGATTCTGTTATCCGTCATCGTCTCAAAATCAAAAAGTAACTTAGATTTATAGTTTACCGTACATTTCTGCTTTTTTATTGAAGTTCATATTAATCGTTTTCTGAAATTAAATACAACATGTATGTATTATTCACTTTTAAAAGATTTTATTTTCATTTTCGTCCCAAACCAGCAGTGAAATCACCTTACTATTCATATGTAATAAGATATATCTGTTACCCGTCATCGTCTCAAAATCAAAAAGTAACTTAGGTGTATAGTTTTACCGTACATTTCTGTACATTACTGCTCTCGTATTGAAGTTCATATTGATCGTTTTGTAAAATTAAATACAACATATATGTATTATTAACTTTCAAAAGATTTTATTTTCATTTTCATCCCAAACAAACAGTGAAATCTCGTTACTGATAAGAGATTTCTGTTATCCGTCCATTCGGTTATCCGTCACAGCCCTGGTCCCGACGGTGACCGTTAAGCAAAATTTTTCTGTAGGCATAATCATAATTTTCATTGTTATAAAATTATGAAACTTCGCTTAATAAATAATACAATACTTATAGTAACTGCTCATTGTATTGTAAAACAATGCTATAGGCTGAATAAGGTAACACGCATTTTAGTTTACAGCATCACAAGCTTCTATTGCAATTTGCTTTATACAGGAAACAAGTGGACCTGCTTGATGTTTTCGCAAGCATAAGATTCCAACCATTCAATAGTTTAGTTTAGATATATATATGAAATTCCCGTTTCGAAGCAACCAGGGGGTTATTTTGGGACCGACCTCTTAATTCTGAAGCGCGGTCATGTGACTATTTCGACATCTGAGCTAGCGCCCTCTCTCCAAACTTAAGCACCACACCTGCGTAAGGGTGTTCGGTCCCGTACGCATGATTTATTGCGCAAGGGGCCCGATACATGACGGATTTTTTGCACAATCGGGTTTCGATCCTGGAGAGCGCTGGACCCAAAACTGGGGCCTTACCATTAGGCCACCTAGGCCCCCCCTGCTGAAAAATAAGAATAAAATGTGTGCATCACACACAAAAAGAAGAATTGTAACTTTTACAGAGACTTACCAATGTTTATATCCAATTCGAACAGCAATATCAGCTGTTCATTTCAAAAATTCTCAATCTACCGAAGTGACATTTGAATGATTGTAAACTTTTCAACACAGCACTCCCTCTATATAAATTCTGAACACCGTCATAATTAACTAACAACCATAACTGTCGACAGGATCTTCCATGATTGATTAATATCTTAAAGAATGAGGAACATGTAAATAAATTATAAAGAAAGGAAATTTTAATGGAAATGATAAAGATTTATTGGTAACCAGCAACCGTTTTCCCGAAGATTTAAAAAAAATGATTTAAGCTCATTACAATAAATTGTTCTCTTAATCATTACAATGAGTATAATAGCTGGAGATATAAATAGAAAAACATTTTATCGAATATATTTAATAAAATCATAGACTCTAAAGGAAAGAGACTCACTTAATCAGTTCTAGAAGCTGTATTCACTATTATTTGATAGTTTTCATCTTTGAAGGAAGTGTTTACAAATTCGAACATAACAATAGGTAGTGAAACCACATTTTGAGCAATTTTTTATTGACTATTATCAAATCATGAACATTGGCAGAATATTGATATTTCATAGACTATTATTTCAAAGATGAAATTATGGAAAATTCGCAAATGCAGGTAGCAAATTGAATTTAGTTTCTGGCACATGATTCTGAAGGAATATAAAGTGGCCAGCACAATATTGATGGCGTTTAAATCGACTGAAAGCGATCTGTTAATAAATTTGGATAGAAACTTGATTTGGTAAAAGTTATTTAAGCGAAGAAAATTTTTTAACTAACTTGTCATCGATTGTTAAAGTTATACATAAAACACCAGTATTTATTTATCTAAAAATGCAGTCTTTTCGTTTTGTAAGTATTGTTTGATGTGTTATGAGCTATTTTTCTTTTAATATTTTGAATTACGTTCTTTCTCACGCATTCTGAATTCATAAGTTTATATATAAATGAAATATATAAATTATGCAAACAAATTACAAACACAAATAGAACTATTACACAAATAGAAAAGCGAACGAATAGAACTTCTTACATTAATAATATGTAGGCAAAATCTAATATAAAAAAAACCTACTTGCCTTTTCTAGCACCACACTTTGAACCATTTACATAAATTTTTGTTGAAGATTTTAATGTTTTCAGAACCGTCAGACACTCATAACCACCATTTTAGTTCTGTTATATTAATGTCCCTTTTTTGAAGCAACACGAGGGCTGTTTTGGGACGGACCTCGTATTTTTTAGCCTCAAATCAGACGACGAGGACGTCACTTGAGCTGGTACCTCGTCTCCAAGCTTCCGCACCACACCAATGAGAGGACGCCTGGCTCAGTACGTATGATTAAGCGTGCAATATCCGCACATACACGCCGAATCCGCAGTGTAATCGGGTTTCGAATCTATAACCCTCTGGCCCCGAAGCCTATACGTTACCACT
>BGPR01045279.1:0-12373 GCA_013235015.1 Araneus ventricosus | reverse complement strand
AAAAGACAAGGCTGCTATTGGAGATTCATTTAGTCATGGTTGGACTGCTGCAAGTGGAATGATGCCTTTGAAGGAGTTTCCTTCTTGCGAAGGTGTTTTGTCTTACGGCCTGCTGGCTATGCAGTGGATTACGAAAATATGCTTAGGATTCTTGATGTGGGAGAACAATATATTATACAAATGGTTTATTATATGTATATTATTTCTAACTACTGTACTTTTCCACGGTTTCCTTGCGTATTGTATAATATACATTTTCATTTCAGTTCACAATCCCAACCATTATTATTTTTATGTACCGCAGTTATTTTTAGCTCATTTGTTGGATTACGATCTAAGTGTTAAGTATGTCTTGCATGGATAGATCAAGATATTTTTGCATAGAATAATTTTATTATTATTTTTAATTTCCAGTATCATAGACTCGAGCGTAGACTATCTTTGTAGCATCAGTTAAGAACACATTTAAAGATAATTATTATTCTATCTAAATTGATTTTCCTCTAATCTTAAGGAATCAATATATATCTAGTTTATGTAGCAGAGCCTTTCAAAATCATCACCAGTCGATTAAATAGATTAGATGTCCTACACAAATCGCATACATTTTACTATGGATTTACAAACTAGTATAAGTTTAATTTCCACACCGATTTTATTCACTAATAAATGCAATTCACTAGTATTTATCACATTTTTTCTTCGTCTCATACGTGTAGTATATTTTTCCTTTTCTTTTCATTATAATGTAAATGCAATTATGAGTCATTGTGGAATGAAGTATACACTTAAGAGTTTTCGTTACTGAATATAGCATCTTAAGCATTGTTGCAGTGGCTTTTTTTCCACCTTCATATAAAACACACCTACACATATACCTAAAGACAATATAGATGAAATACAAAGTAGAAAGAAACAAGGCCATTCGCGATTCATTTCGAAAAATTCGTTAGTCATCTAGTAACAAAGTTCTAATTATTCTTACTTCTTCGGTTTGACTATGGACTTGATTGTTTTGCTCAGGTATAAAGGATTCTCCATAATCCTTTGACGGTATTGAAATTACGACGTATGCGGTGGACTTTGTCCTATTTTGAATCTGTGACACTCCGCTTGGATAGTCCTTGAGTAGAGCTTGCATTTTGAAATATCAGATTCTGATTTCTTGGAATTTTAACACCGTCAAATTTATAGGACTTGCTTGCTTATGGCTGCCAACTGTAAGGATTTAGTGTCTCAAAGATTTCCACTGGGTCGCGTTATCAAATTTTATCGGCCACCAAATCTCCACTCTCTGAATCTAGCATCTGCCTGGTTTTAGCTTGCTGAAGAGGTCAGGCTCGGCTTTTCTTTTCACGCAAAGTTCTTAATGGCTTTTCGATAGCCAGGCTAACATTTCCAAGAACAACGCACTTGGTTGCACCTAATCTGATATTTAGAATTAGCAGCCTGTTACGCACAAATTACAAGTAATTAGAAACCTGTATCTTGTATTAATTACAACATTTTAATTAAAGACAGTAGTATAATGGATTCGATTACTTTTTTAGGAGGCCCAATGTAAAATATTTTATAAAACACAATCAATTCTGAAAGGAATGTAGCATTAAGGATAGTTACAATCTGTGAAAATCTGTCTTTTTGTATGATTGAATGGAGGAAGGTAGTTTCCACTGGGGCGTTTGTTGTGAATGAGTAAGTGCTACTGAGGTCTGGTTTTCCAGCAATGCGCATGGTAATTTGGTTGCAAAGTCTTTTGGTTAAGACATTGTACTTTTTTTTTGTGAGAGAAGTCATTCCACTTTCTAAGTAGCAAAATAAAAAAGTATTATTTTTTAATAAATCTATACCCTATACAATTAATGTAGTAAAATGAATGTATAGAGTCTACAAAATACATGAGATAAAATTACATAATTTTATAAAAGTAAAATTTATTTTAGCCACATTTCAATAGACAGAACTATCACTACAACACAAAAACCTCAGAAATTTCAGCGCCAATTAGAGCTTAATATACAACCCTCAGATTTAAAGAAGATTAACCTACATTTCCTCATCATCCTAAAAATGGACCAACTTTTATCTCGAGTCTTTTCAAATATTTTATTTCAATTTGAATGATTCAAGAGTCATTATATATATTGACCATATATCACAGTCTCGAGATAATATTGGATATTTTTATTTATTTTTTTTAAAGTTGCTGGCATTTTTTTTTTTTGTTTACAACATAGGTTTATTAAGATTTTTGAACTCCAAAGAGACATTACATATAAATTTTAGCCTTTCCATGCCAGGCAGAAGGCGTTGTCAAAAGGTATCAGAAGGTCTTTTTTCCTTGCATTTCCGACGGTCCTAAGATGGGTTGATGGCACAATCCATTTACTGCCCTGCTCCTCAATTGCTTGTGGAATTGTTCGCACCATATATATTTGCTTCAGGCATTTCCTCTACAGCTAACACCTAACTTTCTCAGCAAGCACATATCATGCATTCAGATATAGAGGATATGTTATTTCCTCATAGGCTCCTTGAGAGTCAGTTTATATTTTGAAAATTCATCAGAGCAGATTAGTTTCTCTCATTTATTTTCTTTTTGAAATACCTTTGGTACCTTTTAAATGCCACCGATTTTTCCTGCAGAAATGAATGAGGTACCAATTCGTGCCGCTCTATAATGACATAGCCTCCTCTTACCTTCTTGACTGCTCTCCTTGAAGTTTGGTGTATTTTTTTTTAACTTCGAGGAATACCAATTTAGATCAAAGGAGGCAGTTTCGCTAATAACTTTTGCTAGTGGATGATTAAATTAGGATTCAAAGATTAAAATTCTTAATTCACTTTTACAAAATACCGGTTACAAAATGCTTTTTTCACTTTCAACAAGAGCATTGACTGTTTTGGTTTTAATTTCAGCATTAAGAAGAATGATATATAGTTTTCTTTAAATTTTGAGTTCTATATTTAGTGAAAGAGAATCTAGAAAGTATTTTTTCCTTAAAGACCAAGCTATAAAACTAACTAGTTATTTTTTTTCAGAATTATCATTAATTGTAAATTAATAAAAGACCGAATCTACTAACAAAATCAAATATTTCTAAAACAAGCTCAAATCTAACCTAATGCTTCCATCAAGTCTGTGGTAACCTTAAAGTATGCATCAACTTTGTAAACTTACATTGCAGATACAGGTGATCAATTACTTCCACTTTTCAGTTCGTTGTAGTCAAGTTTATCGCAGCAAGATAAAATCAAGAATAATCAAACCTACTTCTTTTTTGCAAATTCTCTGGAACCTAAATCCCTTATTATTGTGACAAAATATTTTTTTTTCCATGGAACATATGAATGGGTTAGTAGTAGATTAAAGAAAAAATATAACCAAGGTAGAGGTAGGCGAAACATACCAAAGGTAATCAAGAATTGCCGGAGAAATAAAGGTTGTAACCTTTTCATTAAGAGAGCCGAAACATTCCTCTAACCGAAAGAATTGTTCAGTATATTTTCTATACTTAAAATTGGCAGGCAATTAACTTCTTTGGGGGTTTTGCACCAGAGAATTATAGAAATACAAACAAGACGCGGGAAGAACAACTAGAGCGTAACATTTTATTTTGCAGGATCAGATTGAGAGGAATTTAATTAGGACTCTCATGCATCCAGCGCAAGAGGCACGCTATTCCAACTGGAAACAGTGGGAGTATGGAATGGTACAAGGAATCAAAATTCAATTTTACCAGAATCGCATCAGTCATCCATCATCATGAAATCAACATCATCAATAGAAAATCGCAGAATCAGCACGATTTAGAGTTACAATTCGAAGCGGATACTTTCAGTCAGCGGCCTTGAAGGTTTATTCATTGCGCAGTAGTGAGACCAGGCGGAGCTTGCGTGGCAGGTTTTGAAAGAGTTTAGCTTGTAGTAAAGGCACTGTACGTCACGTCGGTTGGGTGGATTCTTTTCTTTTTAGTCATTTCTCTGAAGATTCTGTATTTCTATAATGTAATTTTCTGGTGCACTGAAGAAGAAATTAAAATAAGAAACACCACTACAAAGTAGTATTACTATTGGTTAAGCTGTTTGCTTGGAAATGAAAAATCCTTCTTCAGTTATAGAACTATTATTTATGGAGGCAGATCTACAGGGAAAATATATATATGCAAATTACCTCAGAATGGCTTTGCCTCTGGGTGTAATGCCCTCGCGATGCTAGTATCGCACTTAATACAAATATATATATATTTTAAATTAGGCCTATTAAGATTGGGAATAATTTGAGAATTCCTGAGATACTCCCTGGGCTCCAACCCATGGATGGGGTGCAGAAGGATTTTTTTATTTTCTTGGGAAGCTGATTTTTTTTTGCCAAGATGCGTCAAGCGGTAGTCATATAGACACCATCACAGATTTTAGGAGAATCAGAAGGAAATTTCTCAGGTATACAGCATTCTCTATAGGAAAAAACCTTAAAATCCCAATGTCAGAGCCACTTGGATACCTTTGGTTCTTGCATGCCAGAAACATGATATGCAGATAAGTCTTCATTGGCCTGGTCTTCCCATTTCTCAGGGAATTTTGCCTCAGCCAGGCTACAGGTTTGGAGGAGGTTTCCTTGGCCTCTCCTATAGAAGCTGGGTATTCTGCTGCTTCAGGCCCTTCACAGAGCTTTTAATATCAGCAAACGAGAAAAGATCATAACAACTGCGTATTCTAAATAACAAACAAACAGTACTATGCAGTGCACCAGCCTCCTTCTCAAAATATCAATTCCTTTGCTTGTCCACTGCAGTCTTCAAACAGCAGAGTAATTTTTCAAATTTAGGCTAGGCTTCATTTTAATTTTTGCAAAATGGAGAGTTTTGAATTTTTATACTTATTTCCTCTACTAATAGGGTGGGCAATAATTTCTTTGATACTTGACCGTATTTTGGGGTCAGTTTAAGGGAATTAGGAATGGTATTTATAAATCATTTTATAGTAGGTCATATAAGATTTTAAAGAAACTTACAAGAATTTATATAAAAAAGGAAACCTTAAACAAAATTAAAATATCCCATCTCTAATATTAGAACCTGTAAGATATAATAATATAAATAAGAAAATGCATATATAATTCCATTAAAACCATAAAATAGTAATTATTATATTTTATGTTCCCAAATGGGAGAAACTATAAGATGTATCCTGTTCTGTAGAAGGAGGGAATTTCCTTTATTGTGTGTACTTTTTCATTTGTTTCTGCACAAGCAAGAATATAAAGAAAAGTAATCACTCTTACTAAAAAAATGAAAACTTACAAATTTTAGAAAAAAAAACCAGTTTTATATAGACTACAGTGCGGATCATTTTCAAGATTTCAGGAGCCTTCTATGGAGGAAGAATGTTTCTATAGGCCAGCCGGTTAAATGTCGGTCAGGATTCAAAGTTAAGTACCATATAGGTTTAGATTCAGCGATAAATTCTGGAATTTGATTCGCCGATTAATCCTACCGGGAATGGAGTCTAATAAAATCATGCACTACCTGAGAAATTTAGATTTTAAAAAAATGAAAAATACTGAAAACACAGTTATTAGATTAACTGATTTAGATTCAAATAATTATTTTCTACAATATAATGTATAAAGTAATGAATTAATGGTAGGTTACTAGGAAAGTAGGTAAGGTAATTTATAGTGCCACGTGCAGCATTTTGCTGACTCAGAAGCTCCCCTCCACTCCACACCGTCGATCAGTCAGTTAAACTAGAACCTTGACAGTCAATCTTTTTTTTGCGAGCTCTTGCTTTTATCCATGGTAAAAGACTTGGTTTCTGAGTACATCAGCCATGTCTATATAGAGATTTCAGGGCTCAAATTGTAGAGTAACTTATATAGCTTTTTTTTGTCATTGCATTTGTGGCTAGATGTAACAAAGTTGGTTGCGATGGAACATCTATCAGCCTTGCATGTCAGGAGGTATTATACCGTATCTTCAGCACAACGTAAACTAAATGAAATCTCCATGATTGCTTTCCTTAATTTCTGATCCTTCTCGTAGACAGCACTAGCGGCATATGCTATGCAAAAGAATGTTACGAAGTTTAGAATTGTGAATACAACTTTTTGAGCAACATAAACTCTATTATTCATTGTGTAAAATCCGAGAACATGGGAAAAAACTGGAAATAAATCTGAGAAGTGAGAAGAAGTGAGAAAGAATACTTGTACAGACATTGCTGATTCAGTAAGGCATGCAAATTTGTGAATTGTGGTGTATTCGTTGAAAAAGTGCGAAATATTTCTTCCATCATTTTTCGAAATCTGCTTTAGTCTAGTGACGCATTCTTCTAGTATTTTACTTGTAAAAACGCTCAAAAAAATATAAAATAATGAAAACAGCGAAGAAATAAAAATTACAAGTACAGTAGTAGATAGAAATATAAATGATGTTAGCATTACTTTCAATGCAAAGAATGAAGTGTCTATTTGCTCAAATGTTACGTGCTTAAAAATTTCATTGGCAACTGAGGGCTCCAAACAGTATCGAAAGACATTAAATATAAATGAAGTCACCATCGATAAGGCCAGCATAATTGCAACGATATTAACGACTTGTAATTGCTTCCTCATAATTGAACCATATCTTTTTTCCAAGAACAGAAAGCACTTTAGCATTTCTTGTACTTGATTTGTTTTCAAGTAAAATGTATAGTAGGTTGCTAAAATAAATATGCGAGAAAATATCCTGGAGAAGCCTGCTTTTACACAATGAAAATCGAGACATTCATTTCTTACATCAATTGTAGATAAAATAATTTTATAAAACATACTAGACTAAAACAAAATAACAAATAATTTCCGTAAAATATTGCATATCGGCTTTTCTCCTTCTCTTTGTAGTCCTGGTACACCAAGATTGCTCATAAACTTTAAAATAATGCTCGAATTCATCTAATTTTCTGCTGTATGTGGATCGATTGCAAATAATTTTTTTATTTCTAATTGAAGTAATTTTCCGTGATGGAATGATAGATAGTATGACTACGGTATAATATTTAACTCCTTAGTTATTCTCATTTCATTTATAGCTTTCTAAATAAGAATTCACACAACGCTAAGCGAAAATCGCAAGACGCGTAGTATAGAGACTCTGCATCTCTGTAAATGGTAGTCTCTCTCTCAGCTCGGAAATGGTACGTATTTACTAGAAAATGCTTAATACAGTTTATATGGATCAATAAATGATTACTTAGAAAGGAGATATTGACGGAAAATATTATATAATGACACATCATTGATGGTGACATCTTAAAGTAAACATATAGTTCTATTGTGTTGAATATAATAATGCCAACCGGTATCTCCCCACTTAAAGATTTTGTTTCACTGAAGAGTTAAAAGCGTCTGAGATTTTCAATTTGCCGTTTCTCCTGTCTTTGTTGAATATTTTCCTGGTTATATATTTTGAATTCTGTTCATAATGATTTGAAAGCAAAGTTTTTGCAAAATAATCTGTAAGAATTTTGTAAACTTTTGTGAACATTTCTTTCAATTTTTATTCAGCGTGAAATCAATACTTAATCTTCAGAGGAACCTTATGCTGTCACTTAGAACATCAGTTATGCAGAAAATTTTTTTAAGAAAGTTTTAAGCCATTACTCGTGTGTGTGAAAGCAAAAAATTTACGAGTGGTATATTGGTTTCTAATGTAAATATACTCCCGAAATGTTTTTTCGGACAAGTTTCTGTAAAGGTTTCGGCTCCTTATCTATTTTCATTGTTATAATCTGCAGATATTTAATTGCATATATTTACGAAACGCTGTACACAAATTGTTGCTAAATTCTTCCAGCTCTAAAGCTATATTGTCGATTATTGAAATGGGACTCAGATACATAATAAAAGGCAAAAATATCAATAAGAGGTAATTCAGAAAGGAGGCAGAACCAGAAAAGAGATTATTATGATGACTGATTTCCAATGAAAAGTTATCAAAGTGATGCATTTAATTTTCATCATATGCGTTTCAATAAAAACGCGTATGCCATTTACAAGAATTTTTTTTGTCTATATGATTTAATATTCCTTTCAATTTTATTCTGTCCTCTTCTTTGCTTTGCATAATAACTAGATGGCTCACCTGTATTATTGTGTAAGAGGTATTTCAATTAAGACTTTTATGCATAGCTTGGTCTGAATGGCTCCGCATGTAAAATATCTTTGAATTTCAAATTTTGATAAACGTGTTATTTTTACGATTTTAGTCGAATTAAATCATTGATGTTCATTTTTCAATGCAAATCCTACATTTCTTCTTTCTGTCAATTTACCTAAAAGGTGAGCTTCAGTATGAAACAGGAGCTGAATAAACTTCAACTAATCCGTTATTTTGCATGCTGTATCGACATATGCTCATACAATATAGAAGGATAATAAGTGACATATCCAGTGTTCGTGTTTTTCTTACAATAAGAGCAATGTTTCATAATTTTTGTTATGTTTTGAGAATTTTTATTTACTGATTAAATAAAATATTATGTGCACTGCAATAGAAGGATAGAACTTCAAGATAAAATAGAGTAGTCTAATTATCATATGTAACAGGAAATTTTTACATTTTACTAGAAACAAAATATTGCCGGAAAGTGAAGAAGAAATTATAAATGTCGGTACTATAAAATATTATTTAAAGTAAGAAAGCCAATGGAGAATGCAAATGAAATTAATTTTTGAATATCTTTTTTTAATTAAAATTCAATCCTGAACAAAATTTAATCAAAAAAGAACTATGAATATTAAAAGTTAATTAATTCGTCATTTTGAATAAAACTATTATATTTCATCATTGAATTATTTATATGCTTTTAAACAGAATAAAATAGATTTTAAACAATTACTGCTTTCATCTTATTTCTATCTACATTTAATTATTACATTTTGAAGTTATTTAGTTCTTTTTATGTAAATTTGCCGAGAACACACCATTTATCTCATTTTAGAGAAATTGTGAATATATTTAATCTGATAAATTTTAAAGAAGCGATAAATTGTCAGTCAAAATTTATACATCATAACATATGCTATCTTTTAAAATAGATTTTAACAACACGGGCATTCATCATGTTTACGCAATACAACGATTCCATCATAAACAACTGAATGAAATATAAGAAAAATGAATGTTTCATGATTGAGAGTTTTAACTAAATATTCCACACTTTGATGAAAGAGTTAATTAAAACTAACCAAATAAATGCCGACATGGCTTTCCGGAAAATATTTCTATCTACGATCATAGAATAAAATAGATTTGTTTTTCGGAATTGACGGAAGAGAGCTGAATGAATTTATAGAATCTTTTAGTTAATATTCTCAAGCAAGATTCAGACAATTTTCGTTTCTCTAAAATAAATTTCAAAGGCAGGGCAGGCGGAAAATCTTTCTCACGTCTGTAGCCAGAGATGTATGGTGGAGTCAAACCCAACAGAAATATTCTGAAATTCTTTAATAATGAAATCACGTTTTTTTAGAAAATCCGTCGCACATATGAACTTAAATAGGCAATATAAAATACTACTTATTCGCATGGAAGTTTCCTGAAGATAAATAAAACAAGGAACCTGAATTAGAAATTCGGACCCTAATTGCAAATAAATTAGGCTCCTATTCGTACACAAATTATAATTATATTAGACCAAGTCGAAATTTAAGAGACACTGATGTATGTTGGGGAGTCAAGCAATTCAAGAATTGGGTAAAATTTTGTGTGTGTGCAACCTAAAAAGCAAATTATGCTTCTAGTTTGTCATCCAGTGTTTTCATGCTGCTCTTCCGAAGTTTGAGTCATTAAATTTCTGTTAAATAGATATTAAAACTCGGTGGTCATGCTAAATTTATTATTAATTAGTTTTTAGCCACTTCAGCAAATCAATGAATCAATGTGTTTTAATGAAGCTTTTAAGACATACACTATATGTTCAAAAGTATCCGGACACTTTCAGATTTTCACATGCTTTAGAATCTCTCCGGAAAGGATTAACTGACTTCCCTTAAACTTCGACCGTGTAAATAATAGACTGCAATTCACATTTTACATTGAAGATTCGTTCCTGAGGGCAATTAGGGGACCGTCTACAAACTGATGAAGACAAAATATTTTTTGGTCCACTCCGCTTTACAGAATACTGATAACAGAATGAAACTTTCAGAAATAGGTATGTTTAATTCGCATAAAAATTGCAGGAATTTTCGCAATCTCAACACAAATATTTGGGTTGATATAAAGGTTTTCTTAAAACATCCCAAATTTTCCCTCCTGTTTTTTGCTTATAACATGCAGATTTTTCTATTATATTATACAAAAGTTACAGAAAAAATGACAATATTTTATCGAAGCATTTTGTAAAAATTTAGAAAACAATATTTGAATGTTACAGAGAATATAAGCATTTTCATTAAATAATATTTTATTGCACATTCGCGAAAAATAGCGTGATGTTTCTTTCATAATTTTAAAGTCAGATATATAGGGCAATTTGTATAAAAAAGTCAGTTCAATAGCATTTGTATTCAGAAAGATATTGTCATTACAACGAGCAGAATTTTAGCTTCTTTTGAAGAGAATATAAAAGATGATGGAATGTACACAAATTGCTATATTTTAAACTTATATCTCTGAATAGTTATATTGTATTGTATAGTGGTTAGAATTTACTGAAAACCCATGAACACTTAACAATTACATGCATAACTTAAATTCCAGCTAATTAGGCACTATAAATAACAAAAATTTTATTACTTTAATTATATTATTTACATGATTATTAGGAAGTAACATATTGTTACAATTTTAAGGCCGAAAGATATTTTTAAATATATTTCTTTTATGGCCAAATTATTTTTAATCTAATTATATTTTTCTTAAAATATAATAATATTTCTACAAATATATATTTTTTGTTCGTTACAAATATTACAAGTGTTCTTGGTTATCTAGAAATTTCTAACCACAATATAATTTAATATAACTATTCAAAGATATAAGTTTAAAAATATCAATTCTATATCTGTAAGTGTCGAATAATATAACAGAAAACTCTGCATGTTATAAACAGAAAACAGGCAGGAAAATATGGGATTTTGTTTCAAGAAATCCTTTATATCTTAAAAAATATTAGTGCTGAGATTACGAAAATTCCTCTAAATATTATGCACATTAAACATAGCCATTTCTGAAAGTTACATCTAGTTATCTGTAATCTATGAAGCGGGGTGGGCCGAAAAACGTTTTGTCTTCATCAGTTTGTAGACGTCCCTAATTACCCTCAGGATCGAATCTTCAATGTAAAATGTGAGTTACAGTCTATTCTTCACATGGTCGAAGTTTAAGGGAAGTCAGTTAATCTTTTCCGAAGAAATTCTAAAAAATGTGAAAATCTGAAAGTGTCCGGATACTTTTGGCCATATAATGTATTTTTATTTAAAAGTTATAAAAAGTGTATAAAATGCATATTTTAGCAAATATGTAGCAATTGTGATCTCGAATTTTTCTTCTTAGAAGAAGAATGTACAAGTTAGTTTCGTTTTTCAAGGTCTTTGCCTGATGAGTTTTTCATGTGTATTAAATTATTATAAGCCATCCAGACTAGAATGACAATTTCATGTCAATCGTCCATTTCTCTCATGTATTTAAACGACCTTTTCCTACCCTAAACTGAGAGATTTGTTTGGTGATTATTTACCCATACAATATTTTTAGTTGGGTAATTAGAATTATATGTACCGAAATTCATCAAATCACCCTAGCCATAACCAACAGCATGTCAATCGCCCGAAGGATTTACATGTATTTTGATGACTTTGCCCCATCCTACATTGAGGAATTGGATTAGCGTTTATTTCCCCCTACAGACGTTTTAATCAGACTGTGAAGAACTTGTGTACCCTGTGTCATCAAAATTGTAAGAGCCGTATAAAACTTCATGTTAATCGGTTCAATTTTTAGATGCGATTAAACGACTTTACCCAACCCAAGGGAATTAGTTTAGCATTTTATTACCTATAGAATAATATTAAACAGCCATTAAGAATTCTTTAAAATGAAATCAAGTTTTCTAAGAAAGCCCGTCGCACATATGTGCTTAAACAAGCAATATAAAATACTGCTTATTCGCAAGTTTCCTGATGTTAAATAAAACAAGGAACCTGAGTTAGAAATTAGGACCGTAATTGCAAATAAATTGAGCTCTGATTCGTACACTAATTGTGATTATATTTGATCGAGTCGAAATTTTAGAGACAGTGACGTATGTTGGAGAGTCACTGTCTCTAAATCACTATGAAAATTAGACCCAATTCAAGAATTGGGTCTAATTTTGTGTGTGTGCA
>BGPR01045278.1:0-12373 GCA_013235015.1 Araneus ventricosus | reverse complement strand
ACGTTTTGAACTAGATCCAACGATTTGCCTTATAGAACGTTTTGAACGATTTTTATATCACGAATGGCACATGATGCAAGATTTACAGGTAGTATGAAAGCTTATAAATTTTATCACGTTAACTCTGCTTTTCTGAGATTGTATCGATAGGAACTAATAATACTTCGCCGGCTTGTCCTCGATCCCCAGCTGTTTCTTGATGTCCGATATCTTCCTCCTTGGCAGCGTGTCGGTGGGAAGCAGCGAATCCTGGCTGTTGCTGGGATGCAGCTCGTACGAATCCACTCCTCTGGGATAGCATTCGATTTTCAGAATCTAAGGGCAAAGAAAGAGCCTTCGTCAAAAAAACAAACAAAAAACCTGAAGACAGTCGAGGACCCTGGAGTGAGATTGGATTTCTACGAAGAAACAATGTAATTTTTTTGCATTTACAATGATAGAGAAACCAATAATTTTCAATTGAAGAAACTTCATCCTTGAAACCACATGCTTTAAAGTATTGGAACAGTTGTAACGGACCACGCTATTTTCGGATCCTTTTATGGGATTGATCGCGATCTCGTAACGAGCCGCCACGATGTCCTGGTGTCATTCCTGTGGATTAGGTGACCTCGGGGTTTAAACGAAAGTTATGTTTGTTTGTCGAAGTGTGAAATGCCGCTAGGGAGGTGAGCTGCGGGTAAATTAAAATGAAGTAAAGTGGAGTGACATAATGATCGAATATAAAAGAGTGGGTAAGAGCTCAAGGAGTCAGTGTCGTCACCGGAGCATCCTTGGAAGGTTGAACAGAACGCGGGTTGACTGCCGAAAGATAGTGCACATCTAGCCGGTGGACCCCGGCCTACCTGTTCCGAGTGTTGCCGCCGTCGGATGTTTGTCTGCCAGCCTACCTGTTCCGAGTGTTGCTGACCGTTGTATGCCACTTCATGTGAAACTGTGTATTTTTTTATTTTATTTTGTTTTGATAACTCCCCTTGTAATTTTTTTATATTATACTCGGATTGTAATCCTCAATGTGTTTTTATTTTATTCTTCTTTGTTCATGTATAATTATTTTCCATTTCAAGTGTATTTATATCCTAATGTTTTTTTTTGCTTTTCAATAAAGTTTCACACATACTCATCCAACCGACAGGGTGCCGTTTAGGCGCCGAGTTCGGGGGTATGCTGTGGTGTTATATTATATATATCAATAAACTGTTTATCTACAGATCCGACTCTCGCTCTCTCATAATCCGACCCACACCCGTGACCAGTAAAGGTTACGTTGCACAGTTCCTGCTCAATTTCTTTCCCTTTACTCGCATTTCACTTTGATACAACCTGCGAAACAAGCTCATTTACATTCGATTCTATTCCAATTATACTTCTCGAACATTAAACAACTTTTTGTCTTTAAACGAGAAGCAGTTCAAGGATAGTATTTATATCATAACAATGAGAATACATAATTGATTGAGTTTCATTTTTAATTTATCTCGCGCAAATAGAACAGGAGTATTTTACACATGAGCAATGACAGAAGTAATTTATATCAAAATTTATTTTTATAAATTTGAATTGATATTTAGGATTATTTAAAGATGTTACCATGCTAGTTTGTTTTAATTATTTGAATACATTCCTTTGTTTTTCTGCATCCTTTCATCGGTTGGATCTAACGTAACGAATTCAAGCTTCTGGTAATTGACGATCTCTCGTAAGAGTTTGATTATAAAAAATTTCAGACTAGACGCAAAGAAAACCACTAATTTAATAATATTCAAAGCCTACTCTTTTTATTGAACGAACATAGAGTGTTTAAAAAGTGAAAAGAAATGTTCCCCAGTCGCGATGAAGGCCGTCAGCATATTCTTTGAAAAAGCGGAGCAAGCAATAAACCAAGGCCGGACCGGCCTTTAGCCGATTGGTCCAAATGGGGCCCCGCGCCAGACTACAAAAAAAAGTTACTCAAACTTATTCAAATTAAAAGCAGATAACATTTCGATTTCATAGCATTATTCTTTGGAATTTTCGAATTTATGTTTTTAACCCTCCGAGCGCCCAATTATTTTGATCCTTAAGCTGTCAGGTTAGAAAACTTAGCTTTTAAAGAAAATGAATCCATCATTTTAAAATTTAATTATATCTCTGAAATCTTGAGAATACTTTATCCATAATTGTTTAAGAAAATATACCTATAAATACGAGCTATCTGCTTTTGAACAGAACATGAGAAACGAAAAGAGACGTTTTTGCCGATAGGAAGGTTAATTGCGCTTGCAAACCAATGTTGTCAAAATCTTCTCTTACACCTGTCTGACACTGTTTCAGAAATCAACAGTCGTGACCAACTTTCCCTTCTGTAGTAAAAAAATAATAAAATTGTAATAGAAGGGGAAGAAGCATTGAGTTACTTATTTATATTGAGTTACTTAAATTATTACTTAATGCCGCTTTTACATGGTGAGAAACAGGCATGCAGTGACATTCACACCCCTGCCCGAAATCAAGAGAATGCCATTGTTTTGAAGAGGAGACTAGATATTTTCATTCAAGTTTACTAAACCGCAACAGCTTCTGAATGTCCCAAGATATTGGCAGTTTTTGAAGACAGCCAACTGAAGTTCGCGAAGTGTAGACACACTAATCTAGATTTGTTTTTAATTAAGAAAACAATTTTTCTCAGTCAGCATAATTCTTTATTATGTTTTCTTTTAGATTATTTAGTATCATCAATACTGCATTTTCTCGACATCTTTTAGAATTAAACATCATTAAAATTATTTTTTTAATTATTAAAATTTTAAAAAATAAATAATATTAATTAATTTATCAACATTTCATAGTGTTTATTTATTTATTATGTATTATCTCTTAAAACTTAAATATATGGGGGTATTCAAAATTATTTCCAATTGGATCCTGCATCTCCTAAGGCCGGCTCTGAACCCTGGGTCGCATTGGGATGTTACATGCTTAAGACATGGACAAAAGAACAGACATGGAACTTACTTTTCTTCATTTGACTAATCTGTTGGACTCGTTCGTCGGATAAAACTGCTGTATATTCATCTTAAACCCAATGCTCTGATTACATCTTGAAATATTAACTAACTAGCAAATAAGTTAGCAAGTAAATGAACTAATTGAATTTAATAGTCACATTCGTCAAATAATATTGATATAATTCGTTTCATTCTGAAACTCATTGTGATCGAAAACACGTAGATTTTTTATTTAGTATAGTAAATTTCATTTAAAAGGTAGATCCTGGCTTTATTCCAATGACAAAGGTGGACCTTTACTACAATTCACACATTCATGTGAAATTTTGTAAATATATGAACTCAAATTTGTTCTTGAATAATATTTGAGTCTCTCAGAAGCAAAAGCGGATACTTCCATTTTTTTTTATGTCTTCTGGTTTTTGCAAATTTTGATAGAATTAATAATATTATTTTTAGTTATTAAAGGATTCACTAGTTGATTTATTAGAAGACTTTATATATTTTCACTAATCAAATTAGTAAACCAAATATTTTAAAAATTATTGCATTAAAAAACATGAATTTTCTCAATTTTCTTTTTTGGACTTATCCGCATTGGCTTCTGAACGTCTCATTTAATGCTTTAGGGTTTTCTTTTCATTGATGTAAAATTGCTTTATCTGCATCACAAACCACAGATAATGTTTTTACTTTTAACACTCAACGTAGTTTTACTGAATCGATCATCAGCCAAAACTAAACACAGAATGGAAGGTTGGAGGAAATTGGACAAACAACTTTGCGCCGTTCTCATCGAATTAGTGTCCAAAAGAAACCCTAAAAACTTAAGGTCTAGCATCTGAAATATAGAATAATCTCTGATTTTCGAGATTTTTTTTCAGAAAATTCGAGAAAAATTGCAAAATGAACTTCGAGGAAAACAAATGATGCGGATTATCTCAATAATACCAATGACGCTGTATTCTCAACTTTTCACATGAATTATTCTACAGATAATGTTTTTACTTTAACCCTCAACATAATTTTACTGAATCGATCATCAGCCAAAACTAAACACAGAATGGAAGGTTGGAGGAAATTGGACAAACAACTTTGCGCCGTTCTCATCGAATTCGTGTCCAAACGAAACCCTAAAAATGTAAGGTCTAGCATCTCAAATCTAGAATCATTGCTAATTTTCGAGATTTTCTTTGAGAAAATTCGAGAAAAAAATTGCAAAATGAACTTCGAGGAAAACAAATCATGCGGATCATCTCAATAAGACCAATGCCGCTGTATACTCAAATTTCCACATGCAATTGTTCTTGCAACGGTGTCATCAATTGTGGATACCCAAGTTTTCATGTTTTTATAGCATTTAAATGATTGGCGCTCACCTTCTCGGAAGCGGGCGGTGGCATGGAAGCCGGCCTGCTGGCCCGGGACTGTCCCGAGTCCCTCCTGAGGCGCTCTCGTCTGGAGACGGCAACGTGATCAATCTCTGCGTACTCGTCCTCGCTGTCAACAGGATGGCGGGGGGAGATGTCCCAGTTCTCGTCCACCTCTCCGGAATCCCGGACCGTTGATACGCCACTGTCCGAATGGTTCAAGGACTGTTGAGCTGCAGTGGGGAAGAGGAAAGAATAAAAGAAAATTAATTTGGTGTGTAGTGTAAAGATAGGTATGACCCAGAGTTATCTTCCCACGCAGCACAAGAATATGACAAGAAGGTATAACCCAGAATTTTCTGCTCATGCAATACAAGAATATGACAAGAACGTATGACCCAGAGTTATCTGCTCATGCAGTACAAGAATATGACAAGAAGGTATGACCCAGCGTTATCTGCTCATGCAGTACAAGAATATGACAAGAAGGTATGACGCAGAGTTATCTGCTCATGCAGTACAAGGATATGACAAGAAGGTATGACCCAGAGTTATATGCTCATGCAGTACAAGAATATGACAAGAAGGTATGACCCAGAGTTATCTGCTCATGCAGTACAAGAATATGACAAGAAGGTATGACACAGAGTTATCTGCTCATGCAGTACAAGAATGGTGTCATGCCACTAATCTTCATGTAATTGTTCCGGCACTCAGCCAAAAGGATGTGAAGTGAAGAGTGGAAGGAACAGTTGCGCGGGAGCGAGGTGGTAGACGCCATTAATGATACTGGGTCTCTGCACAGAGTGTGCACGCTTTTGTAGGCGTTCTCGAGGTGAACTCCGAGTTAGTAAATATAAGTAATCTTAAACGTGAATCGTAATTGTACATATGTATATAGCTCCTATTTAATCGTATATAGTAGTACTAATAAACTAGCGTGAAAGGAAAAAGTGGATTTATTGAAGACTGGAGTACACAGTCATTACAAATGGCGTCAATGGTTTATTTTTAAGAACTGTTGCAATTTCGAAATCCTGAGTAAGCATTCATCGTTACTTATCAAAACTGCACGTAACCATCGATTCTAAATCCTTTAGGACAAATCCTTTAGCCAGCTTACATAATATTGAAAACGCTGATGATAACAAACACGATCATTTACCATTAACTTTGTAAAATAAACACCCATTCAAGTAGAAGTTAGAATCTAGAAAATTTAGAATGTAGAAGTTAGAATCTAGAAAATTTAGAATCTTGAATGTTAGAATCTAGAAAATTTAGAATGTAGAAGTTAGAATTTGGAAAATTTAGAATGTAGAAGTTAGAATCTTGAAAATTTAGAATCTAGTAGTTAGAATCTAGAAAAATTAGAATCTAGAATATTTCACAATTGAAAATTCTGTGTTTAGATTGAAAGACTGTCTACAAAGGACAATTCTTTGCATGATTCTCATATTCATATCGTCCTAAATTCTGCATTGCCCAACCGTTTACGCCTTCCGCATCATGGCGCAATCGGTGGAGAACTATAAATTTCACAATCGATGTAAATAGTACAATAAAAGGCTGATAAAACGGACATGATTTCAAACTCTTTGTGTCGTTATTTTATGCTAAGGTTACTAACAACAAAAGGAACAAAAGCGGTTCAACATAAAAATGACACTGGATTTTACAATGACCTACGATCAAATGCAAAAATACGGAAACATTCTACATTATATTTCACAAAAGTTGCAAATATTTGCTTATAGTATATATTAATGAAAAAATTAATAAAAGTTACCAATAAACAAATTCTCATACGTTGCGCATGTTTACTTTTTAAATATCTGGAAGCCACCTACAAATCGCATTCGCTGTGGGTTTTATCTTCGGAAAACAAATTTGTTCTTTCCTATCTATGAATATAAACAGAGATTAGTTCACTTTGAATCTACTTACCTAGCTGTCTGTCCTTAGGTTTCGGTCTTCTTCGAATCGGACAGGCGTAAGTGCTGTCCATCGACTTAGGCCTTCTGTAGGCTTCGCTTTCGCTGTCTTCGCCGTTTTCATCCTCCTGGAATCTGTCAAAACAGTATTAGTCATTCAAAGCAACCTTAGTCAACAAGTTCAACAGTTAGTTCAACAACTCATCCGATGTAATCTTAAAACTATAATTGCTAACACCGTCCAGTAGTCAATCCTTCAATATGGACAATAAATCAAGTTTTATAACATTCGCTTATAAGAGACGACAAGGTTATTTGGAATAAAATATTTTGTGACATACGTTCAAGTATTGACATGGCGAATCGCAATTTGCATATTATTGCTTTTTTTACAATATTACAACAATAATTTTTACAATAGCATTAGAAAGAAAGGTTTCGATTATTCCTAACTGATATTTAAACTAACGTATATTTCGATATTTGCGTAAATAGTAGTATTACGTACATGTGTTAAACGAAAATATTCGGACATTTCACATAGTTTTCAAATTTCTCGAATTAATCTTCTTAAAACTTTCATTGCCACTGCGAATAAAATATTTATTCATTGTAATTCCTCATTTTTAAATCACAGTCAATTAATATCAAATTAGCTGCTTTTATGATCAACCAATAACATCTTTACCTAATACAGTATAACTCATACGAAAAATATACATAGACTATGCTTTACCAAATTTCAGTTTCCCAATTTTCTGGACCCAAATTTCCAAAAAGTATATTGAAAGACTTTTCTGCTTTTGAGCTCAAAATGTATTTTTTAAATTTAGTCCTATTATTTGAAATTAATTAAAAATATTTTTAATGATTCACTTCAGCTAACAACGGGGAAGCTAATTTTGAGCGTAACTAGCATTATTTTTATGAACCAAATTAAAAATTATTTGTTATCCATTTGTTAAAAATTATTTTATGTTATTCATTTGTTAAAAATTATTTTATGTTATACATTTGTTAAAAATTATTTTATGTTATACATTTGTCTTCAACACTAAAACTTTTTGGAATTTTAAATGCTTTGCCTTGGGAGAAGAGCCGATTTCGAAATATTTTTATGTGAACCTTTTGGTTAATAACATTCACAGATACATTTTAATTTGATGGTGACAACTTCCTTCGACGATTTTTAAACTGATAGGACTGACTATAGGGCCTTCATAATTAGAGTTCGTGTCCACCAGCTAATTCTTGATATTGTGCAACAGCCAGTAATTTGCACCCACCAATTTCTCTGCTTTGATTTTGCATTAAAAAAATGTTTATAACGGGTGATATTATATAGTTCGAGAAACATGCAGTTAAACATCATTTTGATAAATCTTTTCTCAAACTGTGTTCTGAAAGACAGCATAGGAATAATCACTGAGCAACAGAGATACTGACCTACCCGTAATGTCGTAGGCGTGGGCTGGATCCAGGTAGTCCCCGATGACGGACCCGCTCTTGCAGCGGTAGATGTTGGTGTGGGCCTGTGACAGACAAGCGACTGGTGTGAATAATATGAAATCCGCAATTAATTTCTGCTTAAATCGTTATTTGTGTACTATTTATTTCATATCGCGATGGTGAATCGTTTATTTACAATCATCTGTGTGCATAGTAAGTGATTTACATGCTTCAGTTTATGTATTTTGTAATCACGTGTCCTTAATTAATTGCAAATATTGATCTGTAAATAATCATTAAGTTTTTTGATGATCTCATTGCGTCATTCGAATTGTCTCTACGGAGATGGACAACAGTTTTCTGATGATCTCATTGCGTCCTTCGAATTGTCTCTACGGAGATGGACAACAGTTTTACTAAGGCGTCTTAGATGTTCTGAAAGGTAAACCGTGACGCTCTAGATCAGAGGTTCCCAGCCTGTGGTACGCGTACCCTTGTTGGTGCGCGAACTCAAAGTCGATAATGGCGGACACAAAAAAAAACATAAGAGATTAAAAATGTTACAGAATTTTGTTTCTCCAAGTTCGTGTAAAAAGTAAAAGTTGGGCAAGTCCTAAACCCACCCTCAAAATTAGAAGAAAAGAAAGCAAAAGGAAGTGTAATTTTTAGCTATCCATATAAGTTAATGCGAAATGCATCCGTTTTGACGCTGAACTAATACTATTGTAAACATGGAATAAAATATAAAAAGAACAAGTACTGTAAATGTTATAAATTCTAGTCATTTGACTCTTAAGCTTACCTAAGCCCTTAAAATTATTGCTAAAATGTTCTTTGCATAGACGGATGGTTGGAGGGGAGAATAATGTAGGGGTACGCGAAAATAAAGAGACTAATCAAGGGGTGCACGAGGTGAAAAAGGTTGGGAAGCCCTGCTCTAAATGTATATAGGCTATATCAGACGGGTAGCGTTGCGTCAGCCATTTTCGTGTACACTAGGGTAATGCCACTCGCCCCAAGTTTCTCGTCACGTGACCGGTCAGACAAGATGCCTGAAACAGTGGACTGTTTGTAATTGGCTTTAAAAGGTACACGATAGAGACGGAAAATTGCCAGCAGCGAAAGTTCAAACCAATCGGGTGTGACTTCGACAGTGACGTAGTTCGCCTTCCGCGATACCGAAATCTTAGCTGACCGGTTTTTCAATGCGTCACGTAGCGATAAACTTTTTCCGAGTGGCATTGCCCTTGTGTACACGGAAATCGCTGACCGTCTGATATAGCCTTAACCCTTTATTTATCAAATTATCTTACCATCAACTTTTTAATTTTATTTTGGCATCATTAGATACGTTTTAATGCAGAGCAATTCAAGGAAAGGTGAAAAAAACTTTTTTAATTAAATAAAATAATTTAATTATTTTGATTAATAATTTAAAAATTTAGTTTTTGTCTTCATCTGCCATCTACCGCCAACTGTCGGAACTACATTTCTAGTGTTCAAGTGAATACTGTCCAGAAAAACGGTCAAATTACGAAAACATAAGCTTGATTCGATTAGTGCCTTTGGAAATAAAGGGTTAAGGTGGGGAAAAGACGGGTTAATCCTGCACAAAGTCAAAAATCGGGACTGTCCAGTTAATCAACTATGCTTGGTCAAATTATAATTTATACAGATGACGACACAAGCCTTCACACATCAAAAACGAATATTCAAAGAAATTACGACAATGAATTACTATTAATCACTAAAAAGAGGGTACTTACGTATTAACGCCACCGAGGCTACAGATTGGCGGTAATGCGCCAATAAAGAGCAATCTTGTTTACAAAAACCGCCAAATTGGTGGCACTTAAAAACCGCCAAATTGGCGTTAATACGTAAGTACAAAAACCGCCAAATTTGCGCCACTTAAAAACTGCCAAATTGGCGTTAATACGTAAGTACAAAAACCGCCAAATCTGTAGCTTTGGTGGCGTTAATTCGTAAGTACCAAAAAGAGTACCGGATTTCTCTGTCTAGTTAATGCTGGGGAAAATCAGAAGCTAATTTTTGAAACTTAAATGAATCCAATATTTTTTAAAATTATTTTTATAAAATATTTCTTATAAGTAAAAACTTCAGACAATCCGGGTCACCTTTTCAAGTCAGGGCTCAGTGTCAAAAACTTAAATTGCCCAGTCAGATTCCGAACAACGGGTCACATTAGCTTCAGCTTAATATCCATCGAAGATTAGACTCACTTTTAACGACCATTTTGACGATTTCTTCCTAGGTGTGGCGAAAGCCTTAGAAATTTTAGAAGCATTTCATTACCGCGAATCATGGCGATCAGCGGAGTTTTGCAAGAAAATGCGTGCAATAATCTAACTGCAGGTGTCGAGGAACTAGAGTAAGAGGTTTGGCCTCACGTTTGCGTGCTGCGAATGCAACACAAGTATGTATCTCAAACAATTATCGTAAAATGTCTCCAAAACCGAGTAATGGATCTGGTGACTAGCTCGTGAACGATACGTCGTGGAAGATTCAGCTCTAGTATGATCACATTACAGTCATTTAAGTCAGAGGTTCCCAACCTGTGGTACGCGTACCCCTGGGGGTACACGAAGGACCATTTAGTGGTACGCGAATTCAAAGTTGTTAATGGAGGAAACAAGAAAACATAAGGGATTAAAAAAATTAGAGATTAAAAAAATTAGAGAATTTTGTTAATCCAAGTGAGTACTTAGTATCTAATAACTATACCACTTGAATAGTTGATTATTACGAAATGTAATTTTTAGCTATCCTTATTAGTTAGGACGAAATAATTACAATACTGGTTTCATTTGCTCTGGCGTTGAACTAATACGATTGTAAAAATTGAATATAAATTAAAATCAAAAATAAGTTCCGCGAATCTTATTAATTAGAATAATTTCATTTTTAGGCTGACTTAAGCTAACCTTAACATAATTGATAAAAACTTCTTTGCATAGACGGATGGTTGGGAGGTTGGATATTATAGTAGGGGGTACGTGAAAACAAAAAGAATAATCGAGGGGTACGGGAGGTTAAAAAGTTTGGGAACCCCTGATTTAAGCAATGAATTTTGTGTAAAACATGCGTAAAGAACCTAGGTAAAAAATTTTATTTAGACTAGAAGTTTGGTTTGTTATTTGGCGCACACTTAAATAAAGATGAGAAAAGTAGTAGTCCCAAACGGGACTCTGATTAGGATTACGAATAGGTCCTAACCATCTTAACTAATTTTATCTTTTAGTTAATACAATATTAGCACTTCAGTTATGTGGCATTCATTTATGTATATCATGTTAGATTTTATGCTTGCCTACTTTTGGTGAAGCATACAAATAAATTTATTTTAAACTTTATTTTCCAATAGTCTTCCTACTGTGTCCAAATCAGCTGCTTTTGACCCACAAAATACTTCACAGAATGAAAATAAAATACTTGAATGTTTCAAACAGAATGCATCAATTCAGTGTCGTCTTTCTCTAGTTTCGACAAACTGTGCAAATTATTCTTAATCAGCCATATTAACAATTTTTAATTCTGTACAACTTTTAAAAGAAAGGAAATTTTACTATTCGTCTTCAATGTGTTTTATTTATACAGTAAACTCTCTCTAATCCGACACTCGTTACTCCGACACACCTGTTGGAGCATGCTACTTGGTGATGAGTCATCGCTTCCTGTTAAAACTTGAAACCTTCCCCTTTTCAGTACATGATTTTTATATTGACTCTGTATGATCCGGACACCTTCTATAATCCGACAGGTATCCGGTTCCATATGTGTCGGATTAGAGAGAGTCTTAAGAAAAATAATTAAAATAAGTAATAAAGTTTTAAACATGTAACTAACGCCGTTAGCTTGAAAGAAATCGGAGTCTGAAATAAAATCTTAAATAATCAAGCTGTGTGTGATAAAGCAGCTTTGTTTCAACATTTCAAATGTAAAAATACACAAAGGCTTCAAGCACTGACCTGTTTCCCTGGGCTTTCTACGTTATTACGCAAGACATCGTGGGAATCTAATAGACGTTTGTTGGCATCACTAGCAGGCAAAAAGAAAAGATTAACTCCAATAAACTGTGTTGTAAATGATTAACACAAAATTCGAAAAATCTATAATGATTTGCCAGGAAGTCCAGAAAATCAGTGAATTTCAAAATCTATATAACAAAATTAATGTTTTGATAATTATTACATATAGTTTATACTTACTGTAATAAGTTGAGCTGTCTACTCAGATGATCTTGTTCCTGTAAAACTTCTAAAATTCTTTCTCTTTCGCTGAAAAACAAACGGCTCTGCGATATCAGAGAGTTCAAAAGATTTATTTAATCAAATCAATTTTACTATCAGAATTATTTTAAAAAGTCAAATCGATTAAAATGTTGGGACTTTATTCCTCCATTGATTTAGGTTCCAAAGTGAAATTAAATCTCGTTTCAATTGTTCAAAAATTGATAATCAAAATAAAGGTATTGAGATACATACAAAAATTTATTCCACTATTCATCTATTGATAGCACAAGCCGAATGCCGTCGTTTCTTTTTCTGCTTCTGCTTATTTATATCGAATGGTCCAAAAAGTATAGCACAGTAGGAATTACGTAGTTGATTAA
>BGPR01045277.1:0-12374 GCA_013235015.1 Araneus ventricosus | reverse complement strand
ATATTCCCATAATTCCCTTACGATTCAAGATAGAAAGAAAATTCAAATTAGGCGAATTATTGCCTTATTACAACAAACAACTTTTGTATTGAAACTTTTTTGATAGCCACAATTTCTTAGTAGTTATGAGCTAAAAAGCCATTTTCAATCCCCTCCCCAACTTATCATTTCCCCATAGCTCTGTTACGACTAAAGATAGAAAAAAAAAATTTCAATTAGGCGAATTATCACCTTATGATAACGAACAACTTTTATACTAAAAGTTTTTTGTCTGCTAGAATTCCTTATAAGTTATGAGCAGAAAAGCGATATTCAAAACCCCCCCTCCCCAATTTATCATTTCCCCATAGCTTCGTTGAGATTGAAGAGAGAAAGAAAATTTCAATTAGGGTAATTATCACCATATCATAACAAACTACTTTTATATTGAAAGTTTTTTGACAGCAAAAATTATTTAGAAGTTATGAGTTCCCATCAACAGCATTCACCTTCACTTTTTATACGGTATAATATATAATTAATTTATGACTAATTGATTTAATTAATTTATAGTTAATATCTTTGTTAAATTTTGTTAATTATAACTGTTAATTGATATACCTGGCTTTGCTCCGGATTAAAATATTTTCATGTTTAATATTTTTAATGTAAAAATTACTATTGTATAAATATTATGATACACAAATCACTTTTCTCATCTAAAACGCTTTTAATTAAAATGAGAATATCAATTGAATAAGACAATTTTTAAAAACATCCGTTTTCTTCATACGTTATTATTTGTTATATAGGTACTTCAAGTTTTGTTAATAATTACTAAAGTCAATGAAAGGTTTTAATGTATATTTTGAAACAATTAAATTAACTATTTATTTATTCATTAAATTAAAGCGTGAAAATAAATCAATAGCTGGTCCCGATATAAATTGTTAAATCGTCTACTTTTAAAATTTTCTTTTATCATTCTTCCTTCTGGAAACAGTTCTTCGTATTATTTTTGATCAACAAGAATATTGTTACGAATTCAGTTTAAAATTAATTTTGAAAAAAATATTAAAATGAGAGAAACAAATTTATGGAAATGAAAGACATTGCGGAAAAACACCTTGCTTAATTTTTAATTAAGTGAAATTTTAAGCATCTTTTAGGCTTTGAAAAGGTGAAGGTGACCTTTCTCTTTTCTTAAATAAAAAGTTTGACAAGTTTGATTGAGATCAGTCCAGTGGTTTAGGAGTAGATGTGGAACATACATAACCACAGTGACTTTTATTTAAATTAATATAAGTATTAGATAATCATAAGATAAAGATTGCTGTCATGTAGTATAAGGCATAAAAAAGGTTTTAGTGGAGTTTTGTAACAATTAATTTTTTAACTTTAATTAAGTAGATAGTTAATTTTAATTAATCAAATAATTTTAATAGTTAATTTGATAATAGGTTTTTTGACAGAATACTTTAATTTGATATTTAACTAAACATGGCGGGACCATGCTTTGTTTAATAAAATCAATATAAAGTAGCCAAAAATAAGAGTAATTAAATAAGAGTTCCCTTTATCCTTTTTGCTATTGAAAAATATCTGCTTAACTTTAAAATTGTTTGGGATTTTCTGCCTGAGTATTTGGTTTTAATCGTCGATGGAGATTTAAATTTGCTGTTCAAATTGGCTGCATTCATATCCTATGCTTTAAAAATAGTATTCAATTTGCCACTCACAATGTTTAATAATTTTTATTCTCTTATATGTTAAGAATTTAGTGACTATTATCTCTGTAACCAGGGACTTCTCTAAATGAGCCCATTTTAGTAGTGTTTAAGTGTATCATGTCATGTGGTTTTACCATATGACAAAGTAATGTCCGCACAATTATATTGTAACCTAGATTAAATAAATTAATTTTTAAATCTAGAGTCTTTCTTCATTCATGCCAAGAGTCAATTTTTTGTTACTTTTTCAGATAGGCTGGCTTAATGTTATCTAGGAGATATTTGCACTGTTGAGATGTTTATTTCTTTATGACTCCTACCTGTTGAATGATTATGTGTTGAGATATAAAAAAATTGACCAATGTACTGACCGATAAATCTATCATAACTTTTTGGAATGAAAAATGTAATGATAAAACCTTGATATAGCACAAAATCAAATGACATGAAAAACAGAATGACAGCGTAAATACTGCAATGTGTAGAAACAATAAAGTCATTGGCTATGTCTGTATTGATCAATATGTAATATTTCATGACTTTTGTAACATTAACGTAAAGGAATCTACCTTTGCCTTCAAGCTTGCCGAAAAGGGATTTTTTTTTTTTCATTTGCTATCGACATATTTCTTAAGCTTATCATATAAGTGTTAATAGGTGCATGAATAAAATTCTTTTTATTCTAGAACTGTATAAGGCAGATGCAAAACTAAAAAAATAAAATCTAGATTCATTTTATTTGGAATTTCTTCCTTGCTTTAATAGTGTCACCGTCCCGAAACCGAGACAAATTGTGCCAATCGCGGCTTTACGACCGCAGGGCCGCTGGTTAGCCATTCGATTCTTAGAAAGATTCGTCGTGTTTATGGGCCTGGTACATAATTAAATCAAATATGACGAAAGTCAAATGTCCACACTTTGATGAGGTACTGAGAGATGTACGCCGGCTCATGTGTTGCCCTTGTCATCTGACTATAGCTCAGAATTACGATGCGTGTTCCAAAATAAACCCACGTAATTTCAAACCTTGACGTTAATCTAACTGTAATAAACTAAATTAACGTGATCTGTGATTTACGAAAAGAAAATGGATGTGTTTTCATGTATTTTATTTTTAGTTTTGAAAATGGATCTTTTTTTTATTAATTTTTGAATAAAACATCATTTCCATGAATTACTTTTAAAACTTTTAATATAAAGAAATTCCTTATTCAGTCTGAAGATCTTCTTTCTAAGAAGGATAACCACTAATAATTTAAGAATAATGAATAATAGTCATTATACGACGAAGCAAGGTACAATACTAATCATATTGTAAAAATATACGATCATTTTAAAAGAGCGCTACAGAATTTTGTATTTATTTTAATTTTTTTCAGTATCTTTGTTTGAAATTAAATCCTACATAAGTCTAAATTTTGGCAGCAAAAGATGTTTTGCGACACTACGCTATTATCCAAATTTTGTTCCTTTTTATGTCTGCTAACAGTCCCTTGAATTTTTCGACGCATTAACTATCATTAATTCTAATTAATCTCATTATTCTAATTCTTCTCATTATTTCTAAAATTCTTTCATTTCGTTTCTACCGAATTAGTTGGACTAATATGTTATTAGTTTTCTAAAAATTTACACTCCAAGATATTAAACTAGACGTACCAAGAAGTTATCCATTTTCGGCAAAAATTGGCGGAGGTGATGAGCATACATAGAAAAAATAGATTACCGTTACAGAACATTTAGATGATTCATTCCAGAGTTTGGTCGTTATAATTTAACTCTCTGAACCCGGCTAGAGTGAGAATTTCAGTACCTCAAAAACTGAAGTAAATTTACGTTCGCAAAAACAGAATGAAATCCATCCTTTCTTTACAGAAATTCCAGGAGGACGACACCCAAGTTTGGGTGATCAATTGTCAACAAAGAAATGAACCACTTTTCTCCCGTAAAATTCATTCAGGTGTCCGAAACCGTCCGAGTCCGGCCTCTGTCGAATGGGGCGATTTGAGGCGGGATAGGGCTCATACGGTTAAGAAGTTACTAGCCGCTCTCCGGCCGGATTCGCGGCTATCACCCATTTTGCTCCTGTCAGCATTTTCCCTGCCACCTCACTGCTTCGAGGCTCTCAGTCACTACTTTCTTTCAGTTATAAATACTGCATAAAGATCAGTGGAACAGGCTATAAAACTATAGTAGATTTCATATTCTTTGTAAACAACAGATGCCTATAAAAATGTAAATTCTTTCAATGTTTCTAATTGTAAAGTTTAGTATAACTTTCTCACGAATTTCGGCATGAAAGTCTTCAGATCCATAAATAGAGAATAATAAATAAATAAGTAATTAAACAGTTCCCATCACCTACAATAGGTATTTTACAATATTTTTGACACGCCATTTTGACAAAACTGTAGGGATTATTAATGAAAACAAAAATTCATCTCAAAATTAAAATGTTTTTTCCAAGAAACAACTTTATTCTCTCATTTAACAACGCTGCATCCCATAAAAGCTATTTAACAACAACTAATTTTCTTGTTGCCAATTGTGCTGATTAGAGAAATTGCAAAAAGCTTATGGAAGTGTAGAAGCGATGATATTGCCCGTAATGTCCGAGTTTTCCCATATATCAGACTTCCAAGTATTATTTGGTAAGAAGAAAGAGTAAAATTTCATGCATAAGAAATTTTAGATACATAACTTTATTTTAATAGATGAAGTGTTTCTTTAAGCGTCTGTTAATTTTTTAAAATTATTTTCTGCATTCTTGCAATTCGTTCTTAAGTAGCAAATAATATATAATTTTGGAGCTTAGCTTTACTTTGCGTTACAATAAACAAAGAAAATAAAGGAAGTTGATGTATTTTTTGAATTAAATGACTTTTTGTCATGCATATGTACCGATCTGTTTCAATGATGTAGAATGGTTATGTTAATATTGAATTGAAGCAAGCATATTGAAGTAATTTGACATATTTTGAAAGAACATTGGAGAGATTGTTCCACCTGAAATTCTTGACCTATTTTGATGCAATAAATTTTACTACTCTTAAGAAGAGAATACTTCACAGCTACTGTTTTAATAAACAGATAAATAGAAATTTTAAAATTTTAAAAATCATTAAAAAACTGTTGATTTTCGTCAATTTATACAATACAAGGCAGTTGCGGGAACGGAAGATTTCAATCAATTTCCTTACTTTTTTCCCTCGTTTAATTTCTCACCAATTCGCATCTTTTCAGCGGTATAGCGATATGAAAAAAAATTGTGAGTTTTTCGGTCTATCCTAATATTTAATTAAAAGCAAACACAAATATAAAAGATATTCGAATACAAAAAGAGCGATAACCATCAAAATATTAATAATTGAACCGAAGAAAAACTAATTCAAATAATGTAAATATGAGGAAAAGTTACACTATGGTCAGCATAAATTTTAATACTATATCAGACACGGAATAAACTTCACTAACACCTTGAAAGCGCCAATGCAGCAATACATACGTGAATTGAGAAATATTAACAGAAGAAATCATATAAAACTATTTTAGAAAAAGAACAAACCAACAAACAGAACGCAAACGTCCGTGACACGTCGTCAGCAGGCAAATCCCGTACGAGCGTGTAAATAATTATATTCGGTATTTTCTAACACAAACTTTAGAAAGAATGTTGAAAAATGTTTGTTTTCCTGAACACCGAAATATCAAAAAATAAATTCATATCTATTGAAAGAAAACTCAAAAGAAATCAAATAAAATAAAAGACAGAAAACCAAATGTCAAAAGTATTAATATAAAACAAAAATGAAGATTAAAAAAGATCTCGGTACTCACCCGAAAATCCGGCGTGGGACACACAATAAACATTGGACATAGATGCACGTGCAAGGGGCATGCATATGTGTGGATCGTACAAAAGAACTGGCGCGTTAATGCTTGTGACGGTAAACAGTTAACGTCGCAAAGCTGGGTTCATATTTTTAGTAGCGGTTCTTTTTCTAAAAGAGTTTGATGTGATTTGTTTTCTTTATAAATATACACAAAAGAAACAATCATAACATAAGTGTAAAAGTAAAATAATTAACATAAACATTCATAGTACACAAAATATGAAGAAGAAAAAAATCTATCGAAAGTAAATACCGAGAGATGTAATAAGGAGAAAATAAACAAAAGAAAAAAAAATAATATAAATCACAAACGCAATGATTGCGCAATAATTTTGCAATTCAATAAGATTTGTGGCAAATATCAATGTCATGAAAAACAATCAATGAAAAATGTGAATGGCAAAATTAAAAGGATACAAGAACGTTGTTTATCGATAAAAGAGTACAGATGCTTCATCAGGAAAAGTGAAATCTATACGAACCGTTAACATTCGAAAAATCAAAGCGCTTTCAGCGAACAGTGTTCACTACTTAAAGCAAAGAACACTGCCTCCTTCACCACGAGCGTTATGATTGACCAAGAATTCGAATGAAAGGCCAAATAATAAAGATTATTTTAAGTACTCAAAACTGAGTGATGCAACTAACGGAAGAGAGGACAAAGAACTGAACGGAACGCGTCGTGTAGGGTCTGGATGTTTACGAAATATCAAATTACTTTCTTTAGCGCCAAAGTTCTAAGGTTGGGAAAAGTTTCGAATAAGAATAAGATACCGATGGAAGCAAAGATTAAAACATTGTAGGTTGAGAAAACGATGAATCTTAAAAGGAAAATGTTAAAAAAAAGGGATAATGAGAAAAGGGGGATATTGAAAAAATAGGGAATGCTGAAAAAATGGGGAGGAAAACGGTAAGTGTTAAATATTATTTTAATTTGAATTCCATTAATAAACGACTGAAAGATGCATTTTCGAGGTAATCACATTAGACCTGTCTGACTTGAGAGACCCTACCAGAGTATATAAATGCGCCAGCATAGCTCTAATATGCAGTCCATTACTTGCATCTTAAAGCCATTAATTAAAGGTTCGTAGAAGGAGATAGGAATTTCATTACTATTAAGGTTATTTCTAAGGTGTTGAATTTGTTCCTTGAATCAATTTTTATCATTGCATGCTTTCTTCATTCTAATGAGTCGATTAATGATAGTGCTTTTGTAGATTGTAGAATAGATATTAGAATTCCAATAAATATATATATTTACGTTAAATTTAAACTCGTTGCATTTGTCATAAATATCTACTTTTAAGTATTTTTGCAATCAATAATTAAATACAAAAAAATTACTGAATCTAGATAGTTATTTGTTTCGATTTATTTAAGTTCATTTGAATAGAGATTATTATTAGATGCTTTGAAATCATATAGGTTGAAAATAATGAGGTCATCAATGAATCTGAATGCTGAATTTAAATTAATTCACACATTTTTGAAAGGACAGAAGTCCTTTCAAAAATGTGTGAAGAAAAGATTGGAAAGTAGCGAATAGCTTATCCCTTGTGGGATGTCTTTAATTTGCTGTAAGATATTTTCCCATTGAAAATAAAGTTCTTGTAAATACAGTAATTTGTAAGATATTTCCAGAAGGTTATTCGGATGTTTAGTAAATTTTTTGGTAGTGGAAATAATTCATTAAAATTCATCCGAAGTTCCATAAACAGCCTATAAAATTTAGACATATAACTTGCGTTACGATCACCTATATGAAGAAACCTGGAATAATCTTCTTGAAATATCTCAACATAATCCTCAAATTTATTGAAGACGAAAATTTTACATGGATAATTAAAAACAATAATAAAGCTATCGAATTCCCTAGAAACAATAAAATAAATACAATAGAAACCTATGATTTTGAACAAGCATCCAATTAGATAAATTAAAAGAAGTTTTAAAAGACGAAATTTTTACGAAGTATCAAATTCTTCACCTACAAATTTCTAAGGTTGGGAAAAGTTTCGATTAAGATTAAGATACCGATGGAAACAAAGATTAATTTTTGGTCTTTCACTCGAATTCTTGGTCTATCATAACTCTCGGGATTAAGGCAGTGTTCTTAGCTTTAATTAGCTAACACTGTTTGCAGAAAGCGCTATGATTTTTCTAATGTTAATTGTTCGTATAGATTTCACTTTCCTTCATGAAGCATCTACACTCTTTTACCGATAAACTACATTTTTGCCTATCTATTAAATTTTGGCATTCATATTTTTCATTGATTGGTTTTCAGGACATTAACATATATATATTTAGTTAAATATTTCAAATAATTAATACATTTGTTATATTTTCAATATATATATATATTAATATAAAAAATAAAATTAAAAGAGCAGATTGCCTTATCAATAATCACTAATAAGATACAAAAGATAGTTTGTTTATAGACTATTACTACTGTGAAAAGAAGACAAACCAAATTGATATATATATATATATATATTATATATTATTTTTGTAAAAAAATTAGTGAACGGTTGTCTTAATTATTATGATACACAAATTCTTTAATCATCATAATTGAATAAACTAACGTAGAAAGATTCATTTAATTACTGACTTTATTATCACATTACAATTAATACTTGAATGAAATAATTTATTGATACTAATATGCCGTAATTTTGATTAAAGAGATTCAAAGTTCAGATAATTTCTGCAAACATTCTTTTATTCATTTTTTTAACTCCTTAGCAAGAATTTTTTTATTCAAATTTGTTCTTGATTCTCTGAAAAATATATTTTTTTTATTTAAAAATATATTTCAAATTTTTTCAGTTCTGTAAAACGAATAACATTTTCTTTCTTATCTTTGAAATGAGCTAAATAAAGTTTTTTAATTTCAACACATTCAGCTTAATATTTACTCTTAATATTTAATCTTTATAATCTTTATTTATCTGACTGCTTTTGCAATAATATACTCTTTAGTTTCTTAATTCACTGAATATCAAGTAATGTACTTAATAGTGTCAGAAGTTTTACTTTTGAATTTTCGGAATTCAAACACCGCAATTTATGAATTAATTTTTCATTTTATATAATCAAATCAAAAAATACTTTTATTCTGAGTGATTGATGTTACCTAATTCTCATGGAAAATCACAAAAAAATTCTAATTTTATAAGCTAGGCATTATTATAAAATAATTAATTAGATTATTCTTGTATCAAAACATTAGAATTTTGTTGAATCTCTTAAATAATCTATAAAAAATAATATTCGGTTTTTTTTTTGAAAATTGAATTTTAGAGTGATTTGCAGGAAAATGTTTGTGATGAAATTTCAATATAAAAACTTTCATTATATAATTATAAAGGAATATCAAAATAGCAAGATTTGGTGATCATTCACTGAATGTTTTCAACATAATTAATTTGATGCTTTTCAACTGTCATTTCGGTGAAGTATGTGGTATGAAGAAATATTATCGCCATGAAATGGAAATAAAGTATATATTTTGTAAGAATTTTATTACATAATGGGAAGTTCAGCATTTTTTAAAAAAACAGGTGAAAAGCAATTCGCATTTATAGAAAAGTGATTCTACAAAGCTCATCCATAAATTAAAAGTACCCTTGGGTATTGAAAAAGATTAGCAATTTGTTTTCATTTGCATTTTATTACTGAAAAGTCTTCACACCTTAAACTTTTTCGACATATTCACCATGCGAATTAAGAGCATGTATCATATCTTTTCATTACATACTCAACATACTCCACTTCGTAGAGATTCCGGCCGCCTGCGACCTGAGTTCTGGACGTTACCACCTTAGATCTTATCATCACTTGTAAGTCTGCAGACGAAGAGGCCTATTTGGTGAGAGACACATGAATCCAGTCGATTGACCAGACCTACTTTCATATCTGTGTGTGTGTTATTGGTGTGCGTTATAAATTTGGTGAGGTCGAAAATTTTCTCTATTCAAAAACTGACAACGCTCGATCACAGTTGGCGGAACAGACGATTGTTTTTGAGCATGATTCACGACAAACAGCTCGGAGCTTAAAAACAGCGTTATTAAATACTTCAGGAACTAATTCGTTTCTCGAGTTGAATACTTTTGTACCTATGTTTGATTCGTTTCATGGCGTTTGTGAAAGCTTTCATTTGGAGGCCAACTGCAGTTGAGCGTTTGTGTCGTTGAAGCTATAAAATTAACAATAGTAACCCATGCTATTGAACCATAGGGGAAATGGGAGTTACTGTGTAATTATACTCAACACTAACTGGATCATATTGTCCCAGACTTAAGAAATGAGTTTTTGGCTTTTCTAACATTCAACGCATTTAATTTCATAATGGATTGTGGTTTTGTAACTACAATAAATCAGGTGGACCAAGGTTGATTGTACAATGATGGCAAGAAGACAGAGCAGAAAACAGGACTCGTAAAATTATCTCATTAGAAGAAGCTGTCTGGTCCTTCCCTTGAATCATTCAAGCAAAGACGAAGAGCTCTATCTCACAATAGACTTCATCTGAGGAAAAAACGTAATAGATTTTCAATGCTTCAGGCAATAATAAATTGAGGGGACCTCGGACAACCGAGATCCTGCAATATCTGCACTTACGAAGAAGTAATGGAAACTAAGAACCTGATTTTGCATGATCTGTGAAATTCACTTCCTACAGAAAAAACATCAAATACCCCTCCCCCTCAGGATACTATTTCAGCGTTCAAAATTAAATTCGTACTGAGCATTTTTTTTATTAAATACACGTGTGCCTTTGAAAAATTAGTTTTATTTTATCGATTTTATATTACTCTATGTGAAGAATATAAATTATTTTCTTCATTATAAGTATAATTTTAAGATATTAATTAATGAGCTAATTAAAAGATCCGGTAAAAAAATAACTATATATAAAGACTCTATATTATAATAATGACTTCAAAGCGACCAGAATGGACTTAATCTAGAATTTAAGAGCTACCATGTAAACATAAAACCCTAAGATGTGCGGAGATAAATTTAACTACCTCTTTCCAGATTGTAATAGATTGATTGAAATTGACTTTTTTGAAGACTGGTTTTAGTAGGATTAGACCAGTTTAAATAAGATTAATTTTGCATCAAAATTCATGCAATTATTTTCTTACACATACAAGGAAAACGTGTCATCAAAAATAAAAAAGTCATGAATTTAATCTTATATTTAAGTATGTCTAATTTTCTAATTAGATTGAATATTTTAATTTAAAAGTAAATTAGAAACATTTAGAATATCCTTCAAATATTATAACACGTAAAATACAAAGCCTGGTAAAGGTTTTTTCAACATCTTACCAAAGAAGTTGGGATAGCCTCTGTGCACTTACTCGCCTACAAAGGGTTAAAATATAGAAATTCCATGTAATCAAATAGAAGGAAAAAAATTAAATTAAATTTAACTATTTGCTTTAAAATTGATAGATAAATTGTACTCACAATTGTGCCAAAATCAATAGGGATATCGAGTTCCAAGGCTTGTTTTACTATTTGGCTTCGAATTATACAATTTTAATAGATATAATATAGATAGATTGCGATCCTAGACCCATTATGCGCTATTAAGTAGCACATTTAGGAAATTGTGTATCTTTTTATCTTTCTACATTTATTTTATCTGATGTAGTATTTCGGAAATAAGAGAAAAAAGCAAAATCTATGCTGTGAGGAACGAGGCTCTCCCTGTTTCGCACATGGACGACATCCCTTCGAACAAATGATAACTTTCGCGTTATCTGAGGCAGGAGCTTTGACTGCAAAATGTATAAAAAACTACTATGATTTTTTTTTTGATCATTTGAAGTCACTAAAATTTCAATCGAGATTCGAAAAATAGTAATGCTAGACTTCCTCATTTTTATTAGGGTTTAGTTAGAGATTTCTATCCAAATTAACTATCAAGTTACTAAATTATATTTTAATTTACTTAATTACATACACTTTTATTTTCTGAGCAGTTTGCCTGAAGCAGTTTTAGCAGGGTGAAAATCCATTTTGTTCACTCTTTTTCCAAATTTACATTTCTTTCAAATGATAAATGTATTCTAATAGAGTGATTATGTTAAATGTTAGTTAAGTGAATGATATCTATTTTTGATAGAAGTTATAGTTCTAAAATAAAGATTCTTAATATTTTAACTTTAACAACTTTATAATAATATTTCCTTATTACATTTTATGTTTGAACAAAAATATTTTAGCAATCTGTCTAACAATTTTGAAGCACTAAGTTGAAGAGAGTTGAGCCAGTTGTAAGATCTGTGCATTTCTCAGTCTTGTAGTTTAAAAACAGAAAGTTTCCAGACTCTACCCAGGACATTCTCACCTGACAGGCAATTAAGATAAAATGAGACATGAATAGAGAAAAGAAGAAATTTCACTGTCAAAATAATATTTGTGATGAAATCCTTTTCACAATTCAAACCTAATGACACAAACGGAAAGGGCAGTCGTTTCAAAATGGTAAGGAGTTTCGTCAGACCAGAGACGTCATTTGTTATATTTGCAACAAAAGGTGACCCTATTTTCGACGTCTTACCGTCGCCAACTAAATCGGTTGTAGCACGAGAAATTTGAAAAGTTTGTGACAAAAAAATAAACATAATCAGTCTCTATCACTGGAATATTTTGAGGTCAGATCTTTGAACCTCTTGAAATATTCCTTGGAGGATGTAAGAGTGTGGAAGTAGCAATAATTAACCGTAGCCTACTCACTCTT
>BGPR01045276.1:0-12375 GCA_013235015.1 Araneus ventricosus | reverse complement strand
AAACCGGATTTGACTGCTCGTTTGAGAGGGAAAATAAGCTTCTTATGTGGACGCATTTTCGTGGATTGTGTTCGTATTCAGCAAAGCACTCTGTAAATGGCTCATTGGAATGCTTAGAATTTCAGAATGGTTGATCTAATCGGTAAAGATATGTATTTTTAAAAATATTTTCAGAATTACTTAGGTGGTGTTAAGAAATCTAAAACCGTTTATTAAGTGGTCTTAATTTTATTTGTCACGGAAAGATGTTACTTAGCATTAAAGTGTGCAATTAGAATCGATAGATTGAGCGAATGTTTAATTCATTGGGGAAATATAGTGATTTATAGCGAATAAATATTGAAATTAATTTTTGATTGTAGATAGAATTGTAGATGAAAATTAATATATTTAGATTTAGGAAATATACAATTTATAAAGATCCATTGCATGCAGTACAGTATTTGCTGAAATATTAGTTAAGAGGCTCTGAACGACGTTATTCATAGTTAATTCCTTGCTAGAATGATAAAATTGCTCGAAACTTAATTGAGAAGATTTATTATAATATCGTATATAGTTAATCAGATGTCGAAGCCTATAGGCCCCGTATAAAAAATCTATTTCAGAATTGTGGAATGGACAATTCTTGCCGGAAAATATTTTTACTGTACATATTAATTTGCATTTGTTTGCCGTTATTAATATGCATTAACTTAGCCTGATGAATATGTATAATTAATATAAATTTGATTGAATTATCATCTAACGACGAACATTATTCATTCTTGGAAATTTTCGTCTTCTTTATCTATCAATAATTTTTGATCCTTGTACTTCAATTGTTTTTCCATTCTCCGCAATGCTTACCATTGAGATTTCGAAATTTGATAGTTTATATCCTGGTATGTTAAAAATAATTCGCATGTACTTATATTTTTGACCATATATTTTTTATATACAGATTTCGTATAACGTTAAACATAATACTTTTTAAAAATTTTTTACAAATGTTTCTGTAATTATTTCTCCTAACGTAAAATATGAAAAATGAAAAATAAAGGAGTATGGAAACATTTAAGATGCCGAGAAAATAGTTTTCTCAAGTTCCAAAACTTATTAAAAATTAGCAATAAATTTAATAAAACAGTTTTAAAAATATCCCTTTTATAGCATATGAGAAATATTTTGTTTTATTTCTAATCACTTTCCATTTTTTAGCCTTTAACTTATTTACTATTAAAAACATTATGGAATTCTAAAGTAATTTTTTTGAGCATACCACTAATTGTTTTTCCAAGTATTTAATCACAATTTTAAAAAATTAATCGACTTACAAATGATTAAATCCTGAAAATTTTAAATAGTGTATTTCCGTCGGTCATACAAAAGTGGACAAAATTTAGAAATTTTAATCCAGCAGGCAGTGCTAGGCTACAAATGTTCAATTTGACAACCTCAAAATAAATAAAATAAAATTGCAGAAAACAGATTGAAGGCGCTGTACCATATAAAAATTGACAATTTCAAGATTATAATTACTGACAAAAATGGATTGAAATCAACTACTTTGGTGATTTTATTGGGAGGTGTAGTAATTTTTCCCTACTGTTCTGGAACATAAAGTTCAGGTAATTCACTTTAAGTAATATAAAGTAGAATCTGCACAATAGCATAGCATATCTTCATTTTTTTTTGTCTTCTTTTCGACATCTTAAATCTGTTTCAGTTGCCTATTGATTAGAGAATACAAATTCTTTGCAATTTCCATCAATGAAAATAATTCTACGGTAAAAACTGCTTCAGCAATAGGAACAGAAATGACTGATGCATTATCTATAAATGCTAAATTTTATTTCAACTAAAAATTAACATTAACAAATTGAAAAGATAATTTCAAGATCTTGCTTTCTGAATTGCGTGTTTTGGTCACCTATTGTAATTAATTTATTAATCGAGAATACTGTACTACTACTGAGTTTATTTAAGTATCTAAAAAATGGAAATACTGCAATTAGAAGTTTAAAATTAATGCATTATATTATGAAATAATGAATAATATATTAATTTTTGTAAAATACCATTTGACATAAATGTAAGTGATGTGGTCATAAGAGATTTTCATAATAGTTGTAGAATTTCATAATTAGGTAAAAAATTTATTATTAAAAATATAAAAAAGAGCAAACAATGTCGAAGCTATTTTAAGTAATCTATGTAATTAAGAAAAAAGATAAACTCTTTTGAAAATTGCCATAATTTAGAAATACTGAAAATTTTGCTACCATCTCAACCATATAAATGCACTGTATTGTTTAATTTTAGTCTTGTGCACATTTCATAAAATGAATGTTTTTATTACTTTACATAAAAATTTCAAACGGTAAACTTTAAAAGCAAACTCATATGATGATTTGGAACGAAGACTTATTTTTTGACTTCATAGCATTTTTATATCAAGTATACGAAACAGAATATCGTTATTTATGAAGATATAAGGAAACCTTACGAATTTAAAGAAATGAAATGTAGGAAACAAGAACAATTGAAATCTGACATAATGTAATAAGTTTTGTGTGCCATGTAGAATTGCATAGGGACGAAAAATGTGCCGCAAATTAAGTTAACTGAAAAGCCAACAGGACGCCACTTAATTATGAAACCCTATCGTCACTGTCATTGGTATCCTAAGGATATTTTAATTAACTGCAGCAGTGATCTCCTGGCAACGGTACATAATTTTCAATTAGCTTTCGCCTCAAACGATCACTATGTGAATATGTGGAATATCTGCTTCATGGAGTGCCATTCTGGTATAAATTCCGGAACAAATTAGATTATTCATCAAGTTTCATTGCATTTTCTATTTTTAAGAAGGTAATATCTATAAATATTATCTAAAGAAAATACATATGAATACGAGAAATAAAAATTTTGCGTAACAGTCGTTGTGTGAAATTTAGCATTCCATTATCTAGAGAAATTATGCAATATTTTATTTTAATACTTTACATATTTTCAAAAGCGATTGCATAGAATAATCAGTGTTTTAAAGTGTAAAAATATGCTCTTCAACTAAGAACAAAAAGATGATTTTAAAGAGAAAATTTTCATTTGAAAACACGAAAATTGATGATGAGATACTGCAGAAAGGAGGGAATTCCTCACCAAGTACCAAGGAAGCGGTTAGGGATTCCTTTTTCTAATTTTAAAAAACAAAATTGAAAAATTTACCTCCTCAAAAGCTCAAAGATCCAAGAAAACCTAATGCTTTAGCAAAACCGTCTTTATTTGGTTATAGCGATTAATAGAAATTTAGTAAAGCCGGCAACAGTAACAGTCCTAGCTGATATTAGTCACTAACGGAGACTTAGTAATCACATAATAGATTATTTTTGCTCTATACTAAGAGTACAAAAATCAAAGCATTTTAAATAGCGATTACATTAATCTCCGAGTCTTCGCGAGGATCATGTAATGAAACAGGAACTTCCTGCTAACCGAAGCAGACTTCTGTCCCATTCAACACCAATCTCCTGAAAACTCGTTGAAAACTCAGAACAATTAATTAGCGAAACAGACTTTATTGAGCATCAGACTCGAATCGAGACAGCACGATACAGTAGGTTAATTTGGACCCATTTAAAAAAATTAATAAATAAAACCCTATAATGTAGCAACATCGTGTTTTCTGGCGTGAAATCGTCTTTCCGCTCGTTACAGTGATAGTCGGTCGAACTTTCTTGTGTGACAAAATACCGTCCGATTTGAATTGCTAATTACTCCCAGCTAAAACAAAATCTGCAGAAAATCTGAAGGTATTTGGAACATGTTTTCCTCAGATTTTCTGCAGAAAAAAATACAGAATAGCTGAAGAAAACTATGTTCCAAATACCTTCAGATTTTCTGCAGTCAAGGCTTAATTATTAATTTCAATCCATGTAATTATTAATTTCAATTAATTAATTCACCAATTCAACTTGTACAATGTCAATGCAGATTGTGAGAGAACTTCAAACTTATCCTGGCCAGGATTCGAACAAGCGTTCATAGATTTGGCAGGCAAGAGCACTAACCACATGACCACACCGGACTACACAAGATGGGGGTGACATAATCTATTTGAGTTTAAACGTCACCATAGCTTTAGTTGCGAAATTGAGTATCGTAAAAATCAACCATGGTAAGAACAAGTGTTTCAAAGTTGTAAAGATGAGTAATTGATGATATTAGTAATATTTTTGTTCAATAATTTAGATTATCTGCTTGAAAAATTCGTTTTAACCTTTTTTTCTTTCTGAAAAACCTTCTCTCCATCCAAAGGGCACAAGTTCCACTTTTCCCTTCTTTTTCGAGGAAAAGAGCTAGTAAGATAGACAGTTGGAAAACTAATTGGAAATTAATTAAATTATGGGGGAAGATTTTAAAATGGTAAAACCTTAAATATTTATTTTAAAGATTAATTTAGAATTCCTTTTTTCAGTGACATATTTAAAAAGTTTAGTGCCGAAGACAATTTTCTATTGGAAAATTTTTTCTGGTGATGTATTTCTTTTCTATACAATTATATGGTCGAAATCACTAATTGAAAAATGCACTGATAAAACTCCTGTCTGCTGTAAAATTAAAAAATAATGATAATTACATTCTAATTTTGTTTAGTATCCTTTGGAAAATGAAGCTGCAATATTAGAGAATACGGTGCAAAATATGCATTTATAGAGAATTGCAGACATGAAATTGCTGTTAAATAATAAAAAAAAACAACAGATTATTGGTCAAGTTTAATGATATTGGGAAAATCTGCTAAATAACTGCAAAATAAGTCGAAGACAAAATGCATTTTTATGTGTGTCTTACAAAAATCTGTAAAATATTTAGAGAAAAATATAATAAGAAATTTGGTGCATACGCTTGATTGTTATCAATTAGCTTTATGTAAGGTTATAAATAAGTGTAGCGTGGAAACGCGTTTAGCTGGGAGATTGGTTCGTGTGTAATTTTAGCCGGAGGAGTATTACTAGGTCCCAAAGTGAGACAATAAAAATATTTATGAGAATATTAGAAAAATCTGTAATAAATTTAAAATTTCAAAATCCGCATGTTTTTTATGATAACATTCAGAGTTATCTTTCGAATTGTACAAAACTTGCAGAATTCTTGGCACTACGTAAAAGAAACATTTTATTAAAATTTGAATATTATGATATGAGCATTTGCAGTAAATAACATTCTACTGTGCATGCGCGAAATGTAGTTCTATATATTGTCAACAGATCGCACCATCAAAAGCTACTCAAAATAAAACATAAGAAAGGCGCAGTCCGGTTTCGCGTCGTAGATTTTTAGTGAAAACGTCGGATTAAATCATAAAACAAGTATTTCGTCTTAATATGTAATTTAATTATCAATCTATTTTATACAATATTTACGCAGAGTAGTATAATGGCTACAGAATAGATAAATCACATGTTTATCGCATGTAGCAAGGGTCTGTGGTAGCTTGTGAATAATCTATTCTGTAACCATTATACTACTCAGTAGAAATATCGTATTAAGGAGATTGAAAACTTAATTACATATTAATACTAAACACTTGTTTTATGATTTTATCCCGACGTTTTCACGAAAAGTCTACGGCGCTCACCCGAACTGCGCCTTTCTTATGTTTCCAAATGGCTACCTTGCAGCACAAGGTGCGTCTTTGACTTCTTGGTTCCATGAAAGCTAATCAATTGTACCAATTCAAAGAATTATTCGGTTAGAGTATCAAAATTGTCAGTCCCCACGTAAGAACTCCATTAAACCTTGGTATGAGTAATGGAAGTATCCCTCACTCATACGCATTTCCTGTTCTCTCATATTTCTCACACCCACGCTCTCTTTAGTTCTTACTACTTGGAGACTGAAACTTTCGAGGCTCTAGTCGGAAACATCTTTGAAATGTTATAGTTCATTTGCTTTCATGGAACCAGAGACGTGCCTTCTGCTGCACAGTAGCCATTTTGAAACTTGCGGTGGGAGTCTCCCCTTGCAGCAGATTTAGAGCTCCGTAACAACTCGCTACCTGTTTGGAAAAAAATACCTCTTGAGCTACTCTCTCTTTTAAAAAATGAAGTTGCTACATTATAGGGTTTGAGTCAATTTTTGAAATATGTCCAATAATTTAAGCGTAACCACCTTGTACAGTGGTACTAGCTTCAATTCCATATTGCACATTTCGAATAAGATGTCATAACTGGACCATTAATATCAGTGCGATATCCGATGGTCATTATATTTTCCATCTAATGGCTTAATTATCATACACCACATGTTTAACTATATCGGATAACGGCAAGTATATTAAATGCAGTGACGTGGTCTGAATGTATTTAGTGAAAGTTTTGAAACATTGTTATGGTATAAACATAGATTATATACGTCTGGACACACACATATCAATGTTTTGATGCTGCGCACTTTAGAAATTCATTCAAAGTTTGTAAGATTTTATATGAAAAAAATTATTGTTATAATTAATTACATTTTAAATTCGAACAATCATTGCATGAATAAAAATGAAGAATTTAGATTGAATAAAAAATAACTGATTCCTAAATAATAATAAAAGTATGTATTTTTTATTAATGCTTAAAAGAATACCAAATGAAATGAATTTTATTCACCTGCTATTTGAATTTTGTTGCTAAGCAAAAAAAATCCATCAAATATGTATAATGAAAAAGAAATAAAGTTTATATATGAACCTTAAAAATTAAACTAAAGATTACTTTTAATGCGATTATGTTAAAAGTTTATATCATTAAAAGTTTAATAATGTACTTTGCTATAGAGACACAAAAAGAAAGCGGAAATAAAATACATGAAAGTTACTGAATTATTCATATTTTTTTCAGAAATTAACAAAAGATGCATGTAGAATTCTTGTATAAACTTAGTGGAGCTGATAAGTCTGTTCCCGAAAGACTCTCGTAAGTATTTCAAGTGGAGAAAGGATTAAAAATATTATAATATGAAACTTTTAAAGACAAAAAAGCACACACTTGTGTTGCAGAAATAGTTCTTATAACTTTTACAACAAAAACATTAAAAGTTATCTATAAAAATAGTTCCGGTTATCTCTTCGGTGATCTTAAAACGCATCGATCAAAAAGTGTGTGCGAAAAAAAGTTTTAAAAGAATTTCATGAAAAGATTAGTCGATTAAAATCTTACAGTTTTAGTACAAGTTTCCGTGCTACACTATTCCACATAAATTACAATTTTTTTTAAACTTGTATGAATTATGTCTCTTTTCGTGTATAGTAAATGAAAGAAAAGACGAATTTGTTGCTTAATATTGGTGCCAAATTTGCGAGAAAAATTCGTCTTGTAAGTTTGTCAAATTTATTAGAAGAGAAAGACAATTATGTATTATTAAGCGAGAAACAAGGGAAGCAAGCACAAATTTATTTGACTTATGTGTTCAACGCTCATTTTGTTCTTATGTTATTAAATCATCACGCAATTGGCAAAATTTCAATTTTAGAAGTTACAGTAGCCATTTTCAAAATTCAATAGAAATGGCACCTTGTATACAAATTAGAGAACAAAATAACCGAAAGCCTCACATAATATTTAATAGCAGAACAAAAAGAAAGTTCCTTCTTGAGTTAAGTGCATTAGTTTAAAATCACAGAGAAGAAGCATTCAATTCAATAAAATGAAGAACGCATTCAATACAAGCCTCCTTGTTATCAATTTCGAGAAAACAATTGTGATCATTTTCAGACCCTGCAGTTAAAACAGCGTTTGTTCCCCCATTTACTGAATTTTAAGATATTATTGCCATGTTTATTTTTAGGACTCTCCGATTTTTTTCTCCTCGTTTGGGGTGGTACTGATTCATACGAGACAATCGCAACCGTTCCAGAGAGAGAAATTCAAAAGTACTCAATAGGAATAGAAATTACTTTTGACACGACGCAAATTGCTTTTCCGAAAATCTGCTTATTGTCTCCTGTGTGTTAAAGTTGAAAAATCTTCAATTGAATTTTCATTTCCACTTCAAACAAAGCTGGCTGAAAGAAAAAAAAACAGATTTATATGAGGCCTTTCCGTTAATTTCAAAATATCAAATACTTATTTACGAGTTTCCTTTGCTGTTGCGTGCATTTATATGACGGAAAATCGACTCTTTCACACTTTGAAATCTGAATTAATACTATCAACGAATGATATGCTCGACATTTTATATACATATATAAATTATATTCTGTATAAGAGTGTTAATATAAACATTAATATAAGTTCTGCTTTTAAAGTGGTTTCTTCGGCAAAGAAACAGAACAAAGTTTCCACCATTTTCAAACTAGCGGGTAAAAAATGGTGTTTTGTCATTTTAGACGATTAATTACTGCATTTGTCAGCAAGAAATATAGCTGTTGTTAAATCAAAATTCGTTTGTCATAAACTACGCAGATAAATATACGAGGTTTGATATAATTGCTAGAACTCAGAGCAACATATGGATTTTGTGACAATATGCAACAATTGCCTATCAAATATTGATAATCAACAATTTGACAGCATATGTAACTAACCTGTATAAGTGTTTTGCATCTATGAAATGTTTTGGCGAATTTGATAATCGACATTTTGATCTAACATTTACGGTGTATATTATAACATGCTATAACGTAACATAATGTAGAAGTGAAACTGCTTCTACGGAAATTTGCAGCTATCCACAATCTGCTACATTAGAAGACATGAAATAAACGATGCATCATATATAGCAACCCAGGACAAAAATACTTTTTGACACAGCATGATTATTTAACGAAACAAAATCGTTCATATTTCAATATTTCTGATGCTTAAGTGATGCCATGTTCTCACCGGTTCATGTTTGAGACCGTATGTCTATAAGTTTTCTGATGGTATCTGACTACGTTCGAAAGACTTTTTGTGGGCGAAATTCATAAATGCTTTATAGTTTTATTTTAAAGCCCATTTATTTAGCTTTCTAAATTTGGGTTAATTTTATTTTTACGATAAATAGAAACTGTCTTATAGAATTTTTTATAAAACACGGTGGCTGAAATCGAAACCGGAAATTAGCTATTTTTCATCGTTGTACCAAATGCATTGCATTCTGAATAATAAAATAATTTACGTTTACTTATTTTAATTTATTATAAACTCTTTATTAATACTCAATTTAAATAAGTTTTTGAGTTTTAGCAATCTTCTGTGGACATTTCTGCGAAAATGCACATTTGAAGAGTTACAAACTTCACCTTTAGGGACATCAATAGCTGTATTACTATTTAATGATGGATTTTATGGTCTTATAGGAGCATTCCATGATCTAGTAATAGTTTCTGGTCAATATATACTGTGAAACAATATTTTAACTTCAATAACCAGACAATCGTTAGATTTAAGAGACACTCTTGGGCAGGGACAAAAAACAATTTTAAAAATTAAGGGCCGACAGAATTAAGAAAAGCGATAAGATTGTGAATAAAGAAAGTATATCCTAAAAATGTGGTGAATTATAAATGAAGTATAATTAATATATTTTTAACTAAACATAATTTAATTAATTTTAACTAATTATAATTAATAATTTAATTTAATTTTAACAAATGAAAACTTTAAAGAGTTTTTTGAAACCTTATATATTGTCATAAGTTACTTACGTAAAATTTTATATCTTAAAAGATTATGATTATATTTACTTGAGATTTTGAACACATGCTACTTTAAGTATTATAAAGGCAATGGAATACATATGTAGTTCTGAAGTCAATAGGTTTTGATTTACAGCTACTTAAAGTTGTTTATACCTCTGCATTTTCTGATATTTTGAATAAGAGTATATTTGACTGGCCATAACTTTTCTCTAAATGCAAATATTTCTTAGATACTAGTTCATTGCCATCACCATAGCTGTAAGTGTGCTATGTAGATAAAGTTTTTGAATACATGGATTTAGATTTCTGCTAGAGTGTTTTTCTTTTTGCTCTAATTTTCACCGTTTTTTACCTAAATTATTCCATTCTACTGCATCTAAAGCGACAGAACATTTCCTGAATAATATTATTCATAGTTTTGTATCACACTGACCCAGAAAATAGACTAAAATTGTCCATTAAAGAGATTTTTCAAAAATCTGCCTCCGAACCTAAGCAGATACCTTACAATGATTAGTTCTTCCAAATATTTTATTTCATGCTATTATGACATCAAAATTGTTGAAAGATTGCTTCGGAAGGTCATTTTTTCTCTCTGAAATGAAAGGAATAATCTTTTATCATATTTAAAGAAATGTAGATCACATTTTCGACAAATGCATCATGAGACTCGACAGGTTTCTTCAAAATTGCAATGATATTCCTTATCACCATAAAGCTACACGCTGAAAAAAATATGGATTAAATACAAAAGTCAGCATTTTAATTCTTAGATTGATTCAACATCAGATAGGGAAACGGTGAAAAAATGCGGAGCAAATGAGATTGATCTTAATATCCGACAAACAAATTAACTCCTTAACAGTGTAATTTGCACTCACTTCGTGCATCGAGTTATGCCATTTTTATACTTATAATCTAAAATTAATCTGTTCACAGACGTTATCATTCGATACAAAAAAGAACCGGTATTCCATCAACCCTTAAATGCCTGATGTATTAAAAATTGATTTAAAATGATTTCTGACTCTCATTTCTTGTAAAAAAAACAATGGGAAAAAACTTAAAAAACTATTTAGTTTTAATTATGGTTTACGGCTAAAAGAACAGTTTTTTTTGCAATCTCAGTAAAGACTCAAAAAAAGGGTTGAAGGAAGCTTCAAATTGAATGAAACAAATGCAAATTCCAAACAGAAAAGGGGGAAGAGAAAAAAAAGAAACAAATATACAATAAATTGGTCACATCCATACGAACACGTGAATGGCATTAAGCAATGAAATGAATAAACAAGGGGAAAAGGCACCGAAACATAAGAATTTTTTTAAAAAAAAGATATAGATGCAATATAACTGGTCACATATACACAACAATAAAATGAATAATAACGAGAAAAAGAGTGCAAGGTAGGGAAAAATGAAAAAAAAATATTAAAGTTTAAAAATCAAATAAAAGCACACAAATACGCAAACTATCACACAGCATATAAAACACACAAATTTCGAACAGTTAACAAAACAAAAGGTTCTGATCCAAAAATAATTGAGAGAAAAGAAATAAAAACAGATAAAAGAACAGTTTGTTATCAACAAATATGTTAGAACAATTATACAATCGATTTAATCGGGTTTTAATTGAGTAAAATATGTCCTTGATAAAATTCTATAATATTAAACATAGATGGATTTTAAGAACTTATAATATGGAAAAGGAATTTCCTTCAATATTATAGAATAAATTATAGTATTCTCAAGCGTACAAACAAAGCCAAAAAGATGCAACCTCAAGCGAAAAACATCCATTTATTTTTTTCATAAGCACTCTGGCTGCCATCTATAATGTTGTAAATTGATTTAATAATATTTTCAATATGTATTCTATTTACAATAACAGCCATTAAAGCTTCAATCTTATTTTCAAGATTTTAGAGGACAAAATTGGGTAAGGCAACAATGGGTATTTAATGGTTAACTTCTCAAGTGTTGAGTGGGCTCTTAGTATTATTAATCTCGTAATTATCGAGTGCGCAATACCAACCCCAAGACAAAACTGCATATTTAAATAAAGTTTGCACACTTTATCAAGAACAATAGGATTTCGTGTTTTCTTTTTTCTATAACTGATATTGTGTGCTTAATAAAGACATGTAAGTGCAAGTTCGATGGAAATATTTTAATTTTTCAAGACATTCATACCTAGAATTCTTGCAATAATTGCAAAGGTGTAAAGAATATTAGATGCAGTTTTCAATGACAATTCATATTGTAAACATGTTTAATATTTATGCCTGACAAAAGCATTAGTTCAACTTATTTAATGTTATAATAGTGTATTATACCAGATAAGTGACAACGGAGTGATGTTGACTTACTTAGATTTTGATTTAAAAATCAGAGAGAGAGACGAGACGAGTGCGAGTACGGTTGAAAGATGTTACGATGTACGCAGATACGAAGTGTAATAGTTGTGTTTAATATTCTAATAAATGTTTGTTTAGTCTTAAAAAGAAGTCTTATGAATGTCAATCGAGAAGCCAGCAATACCAAACATAAAAAATTATTCAGAACTATGAATTGCAACCATTGTTATAGATAATGTTGTTTATGTTTATTTCGTAATGAACTACCAGATATATCCTTGAACAGAAAGTGAAAATATTAGCAGAATTGATTTTTTTAAATACTTTTCTTTACATTTTAGACCGCACTAACAATAA
>BGPR01045274.1:0-12376 GCA_013235015.1 Araneus ventricosus | reverse complement strand
GACGAAAAAAGAAGCAAAAAATGACATATTAGAGCAGAATGAATTCTCCTTCAGAAGAGACGGCTGGACAAACAGTCATGACAGGAAGTTAAAAGTTGCCGCTGATTATTCCACCATTAATCAGGAATACAAAAAGAAGATGATTCTTCTTTCTTAAAAAGTTTGCTTTCACTAAAGCTGTCTTTTAAACATTTTTAGAAATTATTTGGTAAGAGAACAGATGTTACATTATCAAGCGAATGTTTGATTATTCACATATTTTTGTCAACTCGACTGACTGATTGACCATTTTCATTGTATTTCACATCCGCCTGAACCTATTTACTGGAGAACAGTGTAGATATCATTTAATTTTAATTTGTCAGAGAGTATTCGGCGTGTCTCAAATCCCTCGAAACAGATTTTTTTGAATGAATTATTTTTAGTTTTCAATATTAATCATAAATGAATTGGAATGAATGTAATTCCAAACCTTAGGTCTTACACCTTTCCGGGTTGCATATTTACAAACCCTACCCTGATAGAACTGAGGCAGGAAATCGGACAAAATGATTGGCTCGCTTCACCGAGAGCCGATGACGTCGTTCTTTGCTCTCGTGCGAGTACTTTTCATTAGTATAATTTCTTAGAGTGTGGGGTGTTTTATTTTTTATGATATTTTAAAAAATAATTTCATTTTTAAAAATATTACAACACACGGAAGAATGTTTTCTGTGCTCAAATGTGGGAAAACGGAGAAGAAAAGTAGGATGACTCTTGTTTTGTTAAGATTGCCGTACGCTACGTACGAGAGCTGGAAACTACGTCACTGCTCCTCGTAGCCAATGGTATTGGCCGATTTCCTGCCTCACTTCTATCAGGGTAGGGTTTGTAAATATGCTTCCGGGTTAGGTAGGAGTGGGTGTTAAAAAAATTACAATCCTTAACTTAACCTTATTTGAATGTAAATGAATGACAATTACTGTATTTCCAAACGTTGCCAAGCGTTATAAGCATTGCCACTGCAAAATGTTTAAACATGAATGATTTCTTCCCCTAACTGTGTAACTATATCTTAATTTTCTAACTGCAAAAACATACAAAAGTAATAACACTGTAGGCTGTGATAGGCAAACTAAGTTGATAGTACATAGATAACTAAGAGCGCCTGCATCACCAGTGAATCACGTGATACGTATTCCTGCGCGTCTCAGAAATATTCAAATATCTATATGTCACCGTTAAAGCGTATAATTCAGTTATTCTATAGAATAACTAATTATTCTATAGATTAACTGATCAAGTTAGTTAAAGTGTAAAATAAATTATTTATTTCACACTTTACCTAGTTATTCTATGAAATAACTAGGTATTCTATAGAATAACTAATGATAGACCGTTAAAGTGTAAAATAAACATTCTGACATTAAAACAAGTCCGCTTTTTCCTAAATTACGCACTGATTAGGAACGAAGTTATGGACAAATTCCACTATAAACGCAGATTCCTTACATTCAATGAGATAGCGAAGCTACTAGGTTCCGTCTCCCGCTGCTAGCGAAGCCGTAGGATGTTTTTAAAGTTAAAAAAATTTGCCCGGCGCCCACTTCAGATGCTGAAAATACAAATAACCAATCTGACTAACAAACAGGCTGCATGATGTCGGCTATTTTACACTTTAACGATGCGTGGACCGTTATTCTATAGAATAACTAGTTAAAGTGTGAAATAAAAGTTTATTTAACACTTTAACTGACTTGATCAGTTATTCTATAGAATAACTAGGTATTCTATAGAATAACGGATTTCATACTTTAACGATAACATATATATGAAACAAAAGAAACAACTTCCGGCCAAGCATCAGTTTCATTTCATATATCTGTTAAAAGTGTTTAAAATGAAATTCTGGTAAAATGTATCAATGAATTTTAACTGCACTAGAATCACATTAAATTTTTCCCAATCGGTCAACTTAAGTCACTACTGACTCTCATTTAGGATTTAAGGAAAACACTATCACCTAGACGACGTTTCTAAAGAAGGCAATTTTATGCTGCTTCGTCCAACTACTTTTTCAGTGTGGTTAAATTTAATAAGTGAACTGAAATAATTAAAAGCAAAAATGGAACTTACTGAAATGTTTGTTACACAGATCTCAAACCTCAGTTTCAGACGGGCTTTGAATGATATCTTGGTTTTAAAATCTAAAAATTTGCATACTGGAGGGATCTACGGACATCCTCTTAATGAAATTAACTACGTTGTTGCGTTGTTGCACTATTGCGAATAGAATGCCGGAATGTTCCTGAAACCAGCTGCGTCACAAGTATTTTAATGCATTTCAACAAAGTGAAACATAATCCAACTTGATTTCGACACATTTTTGTGAAAAGCAAGCGTCGCGTTCAAGACTTATTTGATCAGATTCTGTCTAAGGAGAAGGAGGTAATTCCAACTGTGAAATAAAGTTGTTATAACTGCAGAGGAGAAATATTTCCTCCATTACGTATCTACTTTCATATTTTAGTAGTTTCAGTTTCTATCGGTAAATTTTTTAGTTTTATTACATTTCTTATTGTGTTAATTTAGTTATACATATTTTCTAACAAAAATATCAAATTACATAAATCTAAAAAAATTAAGATATACAATTTAACACTTACAAACCAAAATATCTTATAATTGTAAAACTGCTAATTTAATTTGAATACAGATACATATTTTTAGATGTCTTGTACAGTTTTCGGATTTTAAAGCAGGTTGTTAAAAAAATAACGTAAGCGAAAATAGTTCGCGCCAAGACAAGATTACAGCTCCTCCGGAAAAAAAAATAATGTCACAGCCAGAAAGTACAAAATTCGAAATATTTGCATTCTTTGCTTGAAAGACAATTTCACCTTTCTTTCCAATACGAGGCAATCTTTGTTTATCTTCCTGCGAAAGGCTTCTTTGCATCTTCCTGCTTCAGTCGGCAGGCCTCCTGCCATCCACAAACAAGCTCGCAGATCTCCGAAGCAATTGCGATGAGTCAAGAAAGCTCCCAGGGAACAATATCTATATATATATATAAAATTCTCTTACGTGGCGACAAAAAAAGGGTCGAATTTCTTAATCACCGTTTGGCAAGAGCTCGCAAGTTTGTTTTGTTTACATTCGATACGACGATTGCAGTTTGATTTGATCTGAGACGACGAAATTTTTCAAAATGAGTTTAAGTCGGGCAGATTCTATTATAAATCGAAATTGTCGAAAAAGAGAACTGTTGAACAACTTGAAACTGTTGAGCAATCGTTCCTAAGACGATCCAATATGAATGTACAAAATAGAGTCAAGCCTTTTCTGTGTACGGAACGAAATTCTCGAGCTATAGGAACATAGTTGATTATGATAGGACTCTGTTCTTTAATCCATGTAGCGAAGACTTTCTGATCATTATTTCTGTGAAAAAAAAGCATTGTTTAAAATTTTGGTGTCAAAATCAAGAATTTTAGAATTTTTTAAAATTTTTTTAAAAAGGTCGTTTTTTTATAGTTATAAGAGTAAAAGTAAATAATTATTATTAGTTATAATTATAAATAGCGAATCTGAACATATTTAGAGCCATTTGTCGAAACTTAACTTTCGAAAACTCAAATTTTCTGAGGTTTTAACACATAAATATCTACCCAGTGAGAAAAGTTATAACTTTCTTGGCTAAATAATTATTGCAGTGAACGTATATAAATGTGGCGAAGCTTTTCTGATAATTATTTCTGTGAAAAAAAAGCATGTTTAAAATTTTTGTGTCAAAATCAAGAATTTTAGAATTTTTTTAAAATTTTGAAAAAAGGCTGTTTTGTTAATGCTATAAAGGTAAAAGTAAATAATTATTATGGGATATAATTCTTAATATTGAATTTGGACATATTTAGAGCCATTTGTCATTTTAAAGTGTCCTTTTTAAGCAAAAAGTTTGTGAAATGGGTTAAATCATTTTTCGAAAACTTAAATTTTCTGAGGTTTCAACACATAAATATCTACACAGCGAGAAAAGTTACATCTTTCTTGGCTAAATAATTATTGAAGAGAGTGTGCATACATGTGGCGAAGCCTTTCTGAGCAACAAGTCATTGAGACGTGTGGATATTTAGAAGTTTGTTGGAATGAAGTCAGGGCTAATGAAACTGTTGAAAAAACAGTCAATTGTGCGTACCAAGAAGTTTTAAGTGCCTTATTTCTGAATGATGAAAGACATTTTTATTTGTAAACATCTTCTCATGCATTTAGCATTCAAATTTCTTTTTAACATTTAGAGGAAAAGGTGTAAATATGGGCCCCCTCTTTTGTTTTTGACTTAAAGTTACTTTCATTTTGAAGAATTCTGAATTTTTGACCTTCATTGACAACTATTACAAGTTTACAAAATGATAGGAGGCAAAACAATGATTAATACCAATTATTTCAATTCGAAAACGAAGATTTACAAAAAGCTTTTAAAAAAGCACCAGAAAAAATGGGGTGCAAATATGGGCCCTCTCCAAACGAGTCGCAAAAATTAGTTTAAAATGTTTTAAAATAGGATAAACAATACAAAATAGTAGAGAATTTATTTATTACGGAAAAAAATTATTTACAGAAATCGCAAACATAACTGGCTGTTTCAGCCCCGGCACAATCTAAGTGTGCCAACATTTGGCACATAACACATTTAACCCACACTTCCCCGCGAGTGTCTTCAGAGAACTTTCCATCACAAAAGATGCAAGTTGCCTTCCTCGAGTCTGGTTTATCCCCATCGTTCATATCCAGGTTGATATCATCATCGCTGTCCACAAGGGGAGGATCATAGTAGTCTGATGAGTCCGATGATGAATCGTATCGTTTCGTGGGTCGAATTTTCTTTTTTTGAAGGCCCTTGGTCTTCCCACCCCTGCCCCCTGGCCGGTTTCTTACCCCGGGAACACTCAAGGACGTCTTCTTGGGAGCACTTTTCTCAAGAGACTTGGTCAACTGATCCTTGTATGGTGATCCAGTGATGAGGCTAGACCTTGTTGCTTTGCGTCCACGAGTAGTGGTTCTCTTCTTAATGTTGGGACAGGAGATATGTCGAACGGAGAAACTGTATTTGAAGTTCCCGGGGAACATTTCGGTGTTTCAGCAGCCTCATCAATTGGCATTGAAAGGGTGCCCATATTTACACCAACCAAACCTTAGAAAGATGGCCGCTATCACATGTAACCAAAACGCGTGTGTGACTAAAGGAGTGCTTCTAAAAGTAGCTTAGGATCTCTGCTTTCCGGATATCACTGTAAAATTATTTTAAACTAACCATAAAGACATGAAAAGAAAACGATTTCACATACCAGTCAAAAGTTTGCAGTCCAGAACAACACCAATTCGCTCAATAACTCACGCTGCATCCACACTACTTGAAAGAATGGTTCCAACTGTTCTCTGCTATCTTACATCAACAAGTATCGCCATCTACAGTCCTGGATGCCAGTCTTCAGCACATCCCATAGCCACTTTGGGAGGGGTGCCCATATTTACACCAGTGCCCGTTTTTACACCAGTTCTTCTACATATATATGGTATAAAGGTAAAATTTTAATTATAAAATTTGATTATTTAGTTTTTAGTAATTAAAAGTTTAGTTTCAGATTTTAAAAAAGAATTTAGTTAGAACTTCCCACTATTCAAATAATTTAAATTTACTTTTAGTAATTAATGTATTTATAATTTCCTGTTACTAGCAGGCACTCATAACTGTGCAGCGAGTGAGCGAAGCGAGTTGGGATCACAACGTGATTCTTGAGGGTTGACGAGCGGAGCGAGTAGGGGGGTATAACACCCTAGTAATTTGTTAAAGTTTTTTTGAATGACCATTCCAAGCCTGCATTACACATGTTGAAATGGGCAATAAATATGAGAAAGGAATGGATACAAAACATTTTACTCATCAACTGAAGCAAACTGGAGATTTTTGATTAACATCTAATATCCGCTTGTTTCGGAAGGCATAAAATTGTTTGGCGGGCGAACTTCAATCTTAATGGTCAGACTATTAACCCTCCTAGCGTCAGGCCCGAGATATCGGAGTGAACTTTTTTCCTCTCATAACGGCATACCCGAGACAGTCTCGGGAAAGAAAAGTTCCATATAAGTGTCAGACCCGAGATTTTCCTTCTACAAGTTTTTCTCTTTCCCCCAGGTGTCACTCGGTTACGTAATGAGAGGGAGCGTCTGTGGTCAGGAAAGGGTCAGTTTGACCAACTGTTCTGAGAATACTCAAAGAAGGGTCTTCTAACAAAGGATTCTGTCACAAAGAATGGAGGTCAGAAATCATCTGTCACTGCTGAATGATAACAGGTCTAATAGACCCCTTACGGCGCGAAAATGACCACAAAAGGGGGTTGAAATCCTTTTGTCCAAAACCTCACAACTTGGAGAATAACCTTCTCTTTCAGCGTGACAATTTCGTTAAACGTAGCAATCTGAAAGCCTAACGGCTGGAGGGTTAATTAATAAACAATTTTCTGACGTATAAAGCAGTGAAGAAAAGCCACTAATTGGCCCACATGGGATATATATTAACATTCAAAAAGGACTTGATAATTGAAAAAAGTATTGAGTTCAGTTTAATGTCTGATTTCAAGACCATAAATATAATGCTTGTTGATCATTTTTCGGAGTTGGACTACTAAAGAGGAATGCTGCCCTATGTTACATTCAAAATACCCTTCGTCCTGATGTATTACCCTCTTATTTTTCGCAAAAGTTTACGAACAGCCTCTATATGGAGGGTAGAGAGTTACAGTGAATCATGACCATGACATTCATTTCTAAGACAGAAGATCTCAAACATGATTAGCTGCATTTAAATAGTTTTTCATTTTTCTTGCTGCCTTGTGGATGCAAACTGAACTATAGACTAGAATCATTATTACACAGAAAATATAATTCTTCTACGCTAACATGGAAGTGTTAGTGGAAAACATGAACTTGTTCACTTTAATTCTGAAACTTTCATTTCAAGAAAAATAAACAAAAGATCAAATTTGTCCGAAACTGATTTATGTCGTATCATTTTAATTCTCGTAGTAAAAGTAGTGCCATCGTCAAAAATTTCATCTTCTAGGTTTTGATGAATTTCGACGTTTTAAACCACACTGAGTCTTGAAAACGTATATTTGGAACTATGCCGGTAATTTGGCTGTCTGTATGTGAATACTATAATTTGAGAGTGCACATATAAACACACAAAGAGGATGGAAGATGAAATTTTGCATTTGGTTTTGTCACCAAAACTTTAGACATGTATCACACTTTGCACCAAATCTTATAAAGGAAAGAAATAGTTTCACAGAAAGAAAACGATTTTCTTCACTGTGGTATGAAATAAAGAAAAAAAGATAAATTCACAATATTTTTAATACACGGGCTCTCATTTGCATTAAAATGAAAAAATATTATAAACTATTGCAATTTTTATTTGCAGTCCCAAAAAAGTGGAACAAGCGTTTATTTCCTTAAATATAGATTTTAAACATATACTTCCAATTAAAAATTTCATCAAATAAGGTAAGAATTTGTATGAAAACACGTTCGCGTCTAAAGGGATTGATAATAAAAAGTTTAAAAAAATTACATTTTTATACGGCCCCCTATGGAGCAAAAATGACAACAGTAAAATGTTTTTTTATAGTCATCTATTCACATACGAAGTTGCACGGTTATAACTTCAAAACTTACATAAATATATGAAGAAAAATTTATTCACTTAGACTACTTTTCCATATTTCTGACTGCTGTTTGATCCAGTCTTTTCACGTTTATTTCAGGAATAACATTCATATTTTAAAAAGTTATTAATAGGATAAAATCAGGAAATACGATGTACTTGTGAACTCTTGTTAAATCTAAAAAATAGTAAAATAATACATTATTTGAAGTATTTACAAAAATAGTTTATCCTGTGAAAATTCGAAAAATATTCAAAGCAATGACGGGGCTCATCTGTTCAAAGAAGCAATGCTATAAAAATATTAAAAGAATACAATTGAAATATATTTTTTTCAACCTTTAAATAGTCCAAACTGGTATTTGTAGTTAGCTGAAATGTATTTTAGATAATTACCGTCGTATGTTTTTCCTGTGAGTGAATTCTAACAAAATAATACGAATACGAAGTAACCACCCAACTTCCCGTTGAGGAAACATGAAAGTGAATCCGGAACCTAAAAACAGGCAATGAAAGAGAAATTGAAGAAAAACAAATCAAGAGTGCAAAGGCGAACATTCAGTGAGATTAAAGGGTAAAAAAGAAAGAAAAAATCAACGGGAGACTGTCTCTGCGAAACGGCCGCTGGGATTCAGTGGTGTAGACTTACCTACCTTACTAAACTGTGACTTTCTGTGACTAAAGTAGCTCTATGTGACTATTAATTCTATAGTCTATAGTGACTATTAATCTAATGTGACTATGTGACTCTATCTATGTAAAATTCTTCGTGATTTTCACCACACCAGCTAAAAAAATCTGCATAAAATCTGAAGGTATTTGGAACATGTTTTTTTCAGATTTTCTGCAGAAAAAAAATGCAGAATATCTGAAGAAAACTATGTTCCAAATACCTTCAGATTTTCTGCAGAAAAAAAATTTGTTCCAAATACCTGCAGATTTTTTTACAGTCAAGGTTTAATTATTAATTTAATTTGTGAATCAACTTACGTATACGATACGAATGTGACGAAACTTCAAGCTCATCCTGTCTGGGATTCGAACCCGCGATCCTACAAGCAGGAGCGCTAAAGGCGGGCGTCCTAACCACAAAGCTACGTCGGTATACGCGAGGTGAGGATAAATTAATCTACTTAAGTTATAGCGTCACCATGGCTATCGTGGCGCCATCTAGTGGTGTAAAAATCAACCAAGGTCAGAATACTTGTTTCAAAAGTCGTAGAGATGTGTAACAGATGAGATTAGTAATATTTTTGTTCAATAATTTAGATTCTCAGTTTCAATAAATTCGTTTTCACCTTCTATCTTTCTCATAAGACTTCTCTCCATTCAAAAGGCGGAAGCTCCACTTTTCCTTTCTTTTTCGAGGAAAATAGCTAGTCAGAAAGACAGTTGGAAAACTAATTGGAAATTAATTAAATTATGGGGTAAAAGTTTAAAATGGTAAAACCTCAAATATTTATTTTAAAGATTAATTTAGAATTCATTTTTTCAGTGGCATATTTAAAAAATTTAGTCCTAAGACAATTTTCCATTGGGAAATTTTTGAAACTCCTGTCTGCTGTAGAATTAAACAATAATGATAATTACATCTAATTTTGTTTTATATCCATTGGAAAATAAAGCTGCAATATTGGAGAATATGGTGCAAAATATGTATTTAGAGAAATGCAGATATTATGTAATTGCAGTTAAATCTTCAAAAAAATCAACAGAAATTGGTCGAGTTTAATGATTTTGAGAAAATATGCTAAATAACTGCAAATTGAATTAAAGACAAATTGCAAAGTCTTACAAAATCTACAGGATATTTAAAGAAAAAAATAAAAATAAATTTTTTTGCAGATTAAATTAAAGAAAAAATGCAGATTTTTTCTGTCTTCAAAAATCTGCAGAAATCTTTAAGAAATCTTCAAAAAAAGAAATTTTCTGCAGATTTTTTTTAGCTGGGACATTATAAACTCGACTATGACTAAACCGTAATTACAAATTCCAAAATTATTGCAATCTTTAATGTCTACCTTTCTCTGTTAAATGAAACTAAAACCCACTAACCATGTTATTTGGTTGCGGAGCTATAAGCGTTTAACTTTAGCACGAAATTCGACGTAATTCAACAATTCTTGAGTAATATTTTGCGCGATCGATGAATGAAGTGCCTTAGTCTGCGTGCGCATGCATTGGTAGCTGTGACGTCATCAGAATTTTTCGCGATTTTCACCACTTTTACATCTCGAGTGTGATAAACCGAAATTCCAAATTCTAGAATTATTTCTGCAATCTTCAATATCTACCTTTCTCTGTTAGATGAAACTAAAATCAACTTTCTATCTTATTTAGTGGCGGATCTATAAGAGTTTAGAAATGTCACGAAAAGCGTCATAATTTTTTCCTTTCCCGACACACCATTAGACCACTATGGAGAGACGCAATTCTACTCCAAAAGAGAACATATTGTTTGCTTAGCACCAAACAGGAGAATCCGAAAATCCAGTTCTGATTAAGTTCAAAGGCAGAAAGAGTAGCTATACACCTTTGTCTTCACCTTTTATGTCACTTAGTTGTAAGCAATAAGCGAATTTTGTTTTTTTCAATACTACTTGCTGTGCAACTGCATCTTATATCCGTCTACCTTCTTTCATTTCTTTTCTGTCTTCTCTTCTTATTTTTATCTTTTTTCATTGATAATCGAACTCTAAGAGTGGAGAAGTGAGCAAATAAGAATAAAAACGAAAATGCGAATTTTAAAAATAATTTTAGTGAGTTCTGCAACCATAATGGACAAGTCGCCAGTGCCTTTAAGTAAAATTTAATAATACACTCAACGCTGTAATACACACAAATAATTTAATATTCTTGTCCGATATTAGGCTATTTTCCTGATTTATGTTAAATTTTATTTTCTCAAGTTGTCCTTCCATTCTTTATCAAATCGATATTTGCAACTATCTGCCAAGAAAGCTGAGAAACATTAGGAATTTAAACATCAGGAACTTAAAAACAATCAACTAGAAAAATTAGACAAAAATTTAAAATATAATCTTAACCTGAACTTTAAACAAGAACATCAATTTATTTTATTTATAAACAAAATTTATAGAATGAAATTTAGAAAATAAAATTAAATAAAATGTATACAATGTTTATGTTGCGCGCAATTGCAGCAGCAAAACAAAAAACAGAGAACAGTAGAAATCAAGATCGTACAGAGAAAGCCGAAAAACAAAATAAACTGAGAGGTAATCGAATAAAACTAAAAGCAAACAAGGAATCCATTCTAGTCCATTTTTTCAAGGGCAAAGAACTCTATTCTAAATGAATTCAAAATAATAATTGGGATATTTTTCTGTAAGAAGCTAGCATTACGCCAAACATAGCTTCTCTTAGCCCGAAATTTCCCAAACAAAGGACAAAGGATATCTGAACACCAAAACGCACATTTTCAAAAGAAAAAGGAAAAACACATACATCAAGACTCTAATAAGATTGATTAATATTATCAGCCATCTAGCTACATTAAAATAAGCCTTCATGGATAAAAACTTACCATATGCCCTAGTTGAGAAAAAAGAGAAAAAAAGTCTTTAGGAAATCACAAACCCACGCTAACTTTCTTTAAAAAGGAGGAATTATTAAAGAAACACTAGTCCCATGGCGCCATCTATATTTGAAGAAACAAAACAGAAGAGGCAAAAACCGAAATTCTTTTAGGGAATGGAACAAATTCAGACATATTAAGAAAAAAAGCCCCTATTTTCCATCTATGCCTCAATGAATGTGATTTTTTTTGCTTCATTGGAAATATTTTCAATCCATCATGATTGGATGATGTACTACTAGTCAAATATTTGCATTTCGCAATTTTTCTATGATGAATAAATTTGCATTTCTGCAATAAGCATCTCCATGTAAATTTGTCAGCAGTCCCTTTAAACTTAAAAATTAATATATCTCTGCAAGTTTTGCAGACAGAATCGTGAAGCTTAGTCTATGCATAAATGAGTGTAAAAGGAACCTTTAAGTTGTAGCCTTTAAGGACAAGTCGCCACTGTCTTTAGGTAAAGCTTAATAATACACACAACGCTGATAGCCCCAAAAAAATAATATTATTGTTCAATATTAGGATATTTTCCTGTCATGCCTTAAATTTCCATTTTCCCAAGTTTCCCTTTCATTCTTTATCACGTGGCGGAAGATGCAACTATCTTCCAATGAAACTGAGAAACCGTATGCGTCATTGGAAATTCTTTTTAATCCATGATGATCCAATTATTGGATGACGAACTATTAGACAGATATTTGCATTTCTAAGTTTTTTATGTTGAATAATTTTGGAGTTCTGCGATGAACGACTCCATATAAATTTGTGACAGACCCCTTTAAATTTAAAAATTAATATATATATGCAAGTTTTACAAATAGAATCGTGAAACTTAATTTACGCATAAAGAGACATTTTAAAAAGAGAGAAGTGTAAGAGGAGCATATTACTGACTGACACTTTTACTCTACGGGGAACGTATAAAAAATTATTTTTCATAACTTTTGATTTTCAACTTCTTCAGAAACCAAAAGGTTTTCACACAAATTCCTAACTTATTTGATGCAACTCTCTAATTGAAAGCATATATAAATATAAATATAAATATAAATATAAATATAAATATAAATATA
>BGPR01045273.1:0-12376 GCA_013235015.1 Araneus ventricosus | reverse complement strand
CGAAATTTCGAGGTCCGCAAATGGGTTTATTTTCTATGGAGGTAGGTAGAGAACCGTTTGGAACCCTGAAAGCCATAATTTTTTTTGTGTAAACATGTAGTCGTAGGAGATTTTACGGAGGTTAAAATTGAAGAATGTCTTTCGAACACTTGAGTCGCGTTTCAGTGAGCCCTCGGATTTCGTTCTGTAAAGTCCTACATTGCTCTTTATCTGTCTAATTTTAGATTTTTCATGATGTTGGATTCCAGGACAAATAAACGAAACCGTTTTTAGCACATCATTTTATTATTTTCCATATTTTTATACTATATTTTAAAAGGCCCTTTTTTTCACTAAATTTTCAAGTTTAAAGTGAATTTAAAAAATTTGCACAACTTTGCACACCTTGAGACTACCTTAAATCATTTCTGCACTCTATCTTCTATAATACGTCTAAAAATTAGCCCCGATAAACCCCGACTTTTTCATTTATTTTATTTTTTAATGTCATCTATGTCAGTGAAGAATTTTCACTTTTTCCTTCAATGACTCAAAAATAAATATCTGGGTAAAAAAAACCTGTTTAAAAACTAAGTTAGCCTAGTTCTAGCCTAGATGTTAATTGCTAAAAATTCATTCGACATTAATTCGAAAATTTTATTGAAAAATTTTCGAATTTAAGGGGGCGGATACTCAATCTAAAATACATTTTAACATTTTAAGAAATAAACGCTGGATGGTTTCAAAAGTAATTTAAATCGATTTCAATATTTATTTCTGATATAGTAGTTGACATAAACACACCGAAAACGCGAAAATTTTGGAATAGTTCAGAACGTGATTTGAAATTTTCAAGACAGTTAATTTGCTTCAGTAACAACCTCTCAAGCGCTGTCTTCAGCTACAGCTAAAAGGACAATAAAATTAGGAAAACTTAACCAAATATAGTTTTTCATAAATAACAAATAATATAAAACATAATTCAGACGATGAAAAGCGTTACCTTCATCTATTATGCTTAAAAGTTAGTTATTAAAATGTTTTGGAATATTTCATGAATTCTCATATTATTTTTGTGAAAACTGAGGGCAATTTTACTCTTAAAAGTAATTTTTAAAAGATTTAATGGTATTTATATAACATTTATATTATATTAACGAAATTCTTTCACTTTTTAATCGTTTTGAAAGACATTTGAACTTGTCGCACAATTATTCATTAGATCTATCTTAACATTGCAAATATTTGGAATGTTAAAAATAAAAAAAAATACCTACCAGACTTTACTAAAATTTCACAAATCTTATTTTAAAGCTATTTCCTTCATTTGGTAAAATTTATCAGATTTTTTTATGTTTTATGCAACTAATTATTAACTTTCCCGCAGATTACAACAGTTCTCTCCATAGAGAACAATGGGGACGAATTAAATAAATTAATACAAATCAAGAAATATCCAACCGATTGTTATGAAATTTCATGTGATACAACTGAAGTCCATTTCCTTTAAGCTGTGCAAATTTCAAGTCTCTGCTGTTTTTAGTTTCGTCGCTATGATTTTTGTCTCGCTAGAAAACGAAACTGGACCACTGTGCGCCGGTTTGAACGGTTTATGGCAAAATATTGAGCGGAAAGTGAAAACATTTATTTCTAATGAAGATCGTAGTTTTAACGAACAAGTCGAATTCTTAATTGTAGATGAGATAACGGAATTAAATCCATCTCAAACATTGGATATTACGAATGTGGAAATTCCACAATTTTTAAATTTAGCTGATAAATCATTTTATGAGGCTAATGAAATGAATGCACTAATAAGTGCTGATATATTCTTTAAGGTTTTGAAGCATAATACATATAAAGTAAATGAATTCTTTTTTAAAGAAAGTCAATTCGGGGGGATCGCCTGTGGCAAACTTCAAGAAAAGGAAGTTAGTAAACAAAATCAATGTTTCTTGGCGAGAAATGATACTCTTCAAGATACATTGAAGCATTTCTTTGATTTAGAGGGTCTAGGAATTCGGGATGATCCAGTTTCTAATGAAAAAGATCAAGCAATGGAAATATTTAACGAAACTGTTGAATTTAAAAATGACCGTTATGTCGTACATCTCCCCTTTAGGAAATCCTATGATGAATTATCTGATAATTATTCCTTAGCCAAACAACGTTTTCAAAATTTGTGGAGAAAATTTAGTCACGATCCTGAATTGCATCAGCAGTATCGTAAAATTATTCGCGATTACGTAGAACAGGGCATTATAGAAGAAGTTAAAGATGACATAAAAGGAAACGAATCAAACAGACCTTTGTATTATTTACCTCACCAGGCCGTAAGAAAGGAAGATCGCTTAACATCTAAAACAAGAATTGTCTTTGACGCAGGAAGTCATTAGAATAATGAACTTTCTCTAATTGATAGTTTGTGGCCAGGGAAAAACATAAACCCAAATCTTTTAGATTTATTGATTGATTTTAGAGTGAATAAAACAGCCGTTTGTTCTGACATAAAACAAACCTTTTTACAAATCTGCCTTGCCGAAGAACACAAAGACGCTGTTCGATTTCTCTGGAGTAATGAAGAACCATGTGTTCATAAAAAACCCAAATTGCATGTCTACCGTTTCAATAGAGTGAATTTCGGCGTAAGCTCGAGCCCATTTCTGCTCGCTGCCACAATTAGACATCATATTGAAAAATACAAAAATGATTATCCTGATACTGTTCTACTTTTGGATAAATGCTTTTATGTTAATGATTTAATTTCCGGTGGTAAAGATTTCGAAGAAGCACTTCAACTATCACGAAGTGCAAAGAATATTATGGAAGCTGCTGGAATGGATCTCAGAAAATGGATTAGTAATGATGCTAATTTGATGGAGTAGTGGAAAAAGGAAAATTTTGATGTGTACCCTATAGATAAAACCCTAAGCTTGGGCGTAAATACAACTAAAGTCTTAGGACTATCATGGGAAACTCATGAAAATTATTTAAAGATGGATACAAGAAGTCTATTGGAATTTGTTTCCATAGATAAGAATACAAAAAGATTCATACTTCAAGCACTGGGGAGGATATTTGATCCTTTAGGACTAATAACACCTTTCACCATCAGAGTGAAATGCCTCATCCAAGATCTATGGAGTGAAAAAATTCTATGGGACGACCCCTTACCGCCACATATTGAAAGAGAGTGGAAAAGGTGGTGTGAAGAATTACCCCACTTAGAGAATCTAAAAATACCAAGATTAGTTCTAGATTCTACTCTAGATGAAGATATTATTGAATTGCATAGTTTTTGTGATGCCAGCAAAAATGCATATGGCGCAGCCATTTATTTAAAATCCAGAACAAGAAATGGGATTTCAGTTAAACTTGTGACTTCAAAAAGTCGTGTGGCACCATTAAACGGTGTAACTCTGCCTAGACTAGAATTGCTTGGAGCTCTAATTGCTGCTCGTCTGACATCTAAGGTGGGAAAGATCGTGAACTCTAAAAGATCCTGTGTTCAGTATCACTGGACTGACTCCAAAATTGTTATCTTTTGGATTAAGGATTCAAAACCCCGCTGGAAACAATTCGTTGCTAATCGAGTTAACGAAATCACCAGTTTGACTGACCCAAACTCCTGGTACCATTGTGCAGGTAAAGAAAATCCTGCGGTTCTACTCTCTCGTGGAATGAGTGCTGACTGTCTTGTAACATCAAACACAAGGTGGTGGACAGGTGCAGAATTTTTGTCAAATCCAGAATTTCCTTTAAAATTTCCAATCAGTTGATTCTGATCTTGACTATCTTACAGAAAATGAAAGAGAGACTATAGTGTTAGAAAGAAAAAAAATTCCTGAGACTGAGAGCAGTATTGAGACTTTTCTATTGACTGAGGATGATTCTGGTGTTCTTGACAAACTCTTAGAACATTCTAATAATTATTTTAAAGTTAATCGTATTTTGTCTTATATTTTCAGATTCATTTCCAACTGCAGAAACAAAGTTAAAAGACCTGAACCCCTAACTGTGTGTGTAGAAGAGATAAGGAATGCTGAAAATAAGATGATCCAGCATGCCCAAATTTCTTTGTTCGATAAAAAAGGCCTTCCAAGTAATATTTCTAATTTGTTTCCATTTGTAGACGAAGAAGGAATGGTACGTGTAGGCGGAAGGTTAGAAAATGCTTCTGTGCCATATCCTCATAAACATCCAGCTATTTTACCGAAAGGTTCAAAATTAAGTAAAATTTATTTTGAAAGCTTGCACAGAAGATTATTTCATGTTGGGCCTCTAGGTCTGTTAAATGCAGTGCGTTTGGAATTTTGGCCTTTAAGTGGTCGTAGCATCGCACGAAAAACAGTTCATCAATTTGTAACATGCTTTAAAAGCAGGCCCTTACTTTCTTCAGAAATTATGGGTAATTTACCTCGTGAAAGAGTTAATATTTCAGGTCCATTTACTATTACTGGCCTTGACTTATGCGGTCCTTATTTAGTTAAATATAAAAATCAAAGAAAGGGTACTTTAAATAAAGTATACATATGTGTTTGCATATGTTTTTCAACGAAGGCCATCCATCTTGAGCTACTATCAGATCTAACTTCAGATGCCTTGATTGCAACACTTAAGCGTTTTACCAGTAGGCGAGGAAGGTGTTCCAAAATTTATACGGATAATGCCACTAATTTTGTAGGGTCGAATTCAAAATTGAAGAAATTTTATAAATTAATTAACTTTCCCGATGAAAATTTGGCTGAAAAATATGATTTAATAATTGGTCAAATGGTCTTAATCAAGGACGACTTTCTACCCATAAATACTTGGCTTTTGGGTTGGATCCTAGAAGTATATTATGGATCTGACGGAAAAGTTAGAGTCGTCAAGGTTAGAACTAAATCCTGAAATTTTAAAAGAACTATCAATAAAATAGCTGTCTCCCAATTGATACTTCATAAACTGTTTGTAATTTCTAATATTTATGATATTGAATGTATTCATGTTGTGTATTGTATTTCATAATTTCTTTAATTATTTTAATTGTTTGAATAATTGTCTTATTTAGTTAATAATGTTACTTCTGTCAAGTTCTTACATGTGAACATAGCAAGGTCGGGCGGGATGTTCGCGCATGCGTACTACTTGCAAAGTGGAATGGAATGTCGCGCATGCGCCCAACCGGTAAGTGACGTTCCCCTTTGGCAGAAATGAGTTGATTATCATTCACAAATGACGTGGGTAAAGGAACTCTCAATTGAAACCCACAATTAAGTATTAAAAATGATAAAAATATATATATTCCATGCACTATAAGTATTGTAAATAGTGTGTTGTGAAATAAAAATATAAAAAGAATCAGTGCCGGATGGTCCGTCAACTACTTACAAAACAAAAATAAACAACACCTTTGGAATACTTGATAAGTGTTGGAGGAGAATAAGTTAGTTAGTTATATTAGCGTCCCGTTTCGGAGCAACAGGAGGGCTATTTTGGGACGGACCTTGTAAGTTTGAACCGCGGTCAGATGATGAGGACGGCGCCTGAGCTGGCACCCACTCTCCAAATTTCCGCATCACATCAACGGGAGGACGTTTGACTCCCTACGTATGACTTAACGTGAAGGAGGCCTACTACAGGACGGATCTTCAGTGAAATCGGGTTTCGAGCCTGGAAGCCCTCCGGCCCCAAAGCCGAGACCTTACCACTAGGCCACCGCGGCCTCCTGGAGAAGTATAAATAAGAGTTCAAAGGACTTGCCGTTTTAGGCATACACGTTTCGCATGTAGTTATTCATGAAACTGGGTTGTTGTACTATTGGAAATTTTTATTCAATACAATCTGTGTTGTACATCTCATTTGGTGTATCCTTTTGTTTTATTTAATTCACTGACAAAAAGCCCTCCCCCATAGAGAATCTCCTTTGCATTTCCGACCCCATGTTCTAATTTGAAAATTTCTTGTTTCTCTATGCCTAATCTATTTCTTTGAAACACCTTGTATATGAAGATTGTTGTTTTTTTATTCCGTTTCTTGATGGAGACCGTTTGTGTGAATGGTTTAGTATTTAGAGGTTCAATGGGCGAGTTTGACACCATTAAAACATTTGAATCGTTTTGCTAATGGCGAAATATTTAATTGCAATTTCGTTAATACTGATAAAAGAAGACATTTAATTGTAATTTTTTAATACTGATAAAAGCAGAGTAAATAATATGCATTCGAAAAAAAATGGCTAAACCTTTAAAGGCTGCGACGAACTGCAGACCATAGATTTCTTTTTTTTACTTGAGATCTACGTTCACAAAACTACTAGTTATATAGGCATAACAATTCATAAAAGTGCATTGTGTAACAGCAGGTCAAAAATGTAATTATGCAGATACAAGTAATGCATTATTAACCCGCCCTTACCAGTGTATCCCGCACTCAGTTCGTGCAGCGAAGTATGGTATATATATTTTTACACTTATAATCTAAAATTGAGTCATTCATAGACGTCATAATTATAGGCAAAAATGATCGGTAATCCATTAACATCTCGACTGTTCTGTGGACATGTAGTCGAAGCATAACGACAACACATTCCCAAAACAGAAGTGGAGTCATCTAATTAGACGGTACAGAATGCTACACTGGTAAGGGGTTGATCATGTTTTTATTCCTTATATTTTTTGGTTATAATTCTATGCGTAATTATTTATTCATTTGTTCTGAATAGGTGGTCTCATTACTGTATTTGCTCCTTATCTGCGAATGCCTCGCGGCCGCGGTGGCCTTGTGGTAAGGTCTCGGCGTCGGAGCCAGAGGGCTCCAAGTTCGAAACCAGACTCCACTCAAGATTCGCCATGCATGTGGTTCTGGCGCCGGTCAAACATCCACCCGCTGGTGCGATGACGAAGCTTGGAAAGTGGATGCCAACTCGGGTATCGCCATCCGGCCATGGTTAAAAATGACGAGTTCCTTTCCAAAATATTCCTCGTGTTGCTTCAAAACGAGACTTTAAAGTTACATAACTTCAGCATTTCAGCGTCCAGTATCAGCTCATTTCATTTCAGATAAAAAAAGATCAATATCAGTAATCAATCCCAGTGCTGTCTCCTGTATAATTCTAAAACTATTAGAGAATGCCAAACGGCTCATATTCTTAGCTTTTAAAATGATAATACCGTTTCACTGACTCTCACCTGCTATTCGTTAATGAACTGCGTACATAAAACATTACATACCCAACTTTTTCCGTTTAACTGTTCAATTATTATGAAAAGAAATCCGAGGGGTGCAGGTGAAATTGTTTACATATAGCACTGCTCGGACTTGATTGAATAAAAATGTGAAAATCCTATATTTTTAAAGCAGTACGGTGGACAGCTTTTTAACTCATAATATTCTATGTATAAAACTGCAATTAGTTCTCTGAACGAATATTATCAATTTTCATTGGAACTTATACTTGGATAGTCTGTGGACTAGACGCATCCAAATGTTTAGCCTCCATGAATACATAAGAAAATGTAGATAGTTACTTATTTCAAACGGCATTCGCTGCTATTTTTTCAATAATCAGCGCATGTTTCTCTTCTGCTTTGTAGTATAGAATTAATTCCTGTGACATTATAGATGCATGACAAGGTTAACTATATATGTCATCTGAATTTGTTGTCTTATATTGAACGGTAACATCACATACCTCTTCTTCCTGCAAAATACGCATTTGGGCTCATTATTAATTTACCATACATTGCATGAGCAATAATTGATTTCATTCGAGAGCCACGACAATAAAAAAAACAATTTCTGCCTCTTATTATTGCACTCCGTTATTTAACTTGACTTGTTTCACGCTTGTAAAGATAGAATTTTATAATTGAAATTTCATTCGCTTCCTAATCTGTTAGGACTGAAATTTCGTATGCTTGTGTGTTTTCGGTGACAATACATTATATTGACTTACTTCACTCGTTCTTTACTTTTTACTTATTGCACTGACAAAGAGTCCCCAGTAGTGGATCCCATTTATATTTCCGACAGCATGTTCTATAGCAAAAATTACTTTTTTCTATATGCCTGATCTACCCCTTATGTTGGTAAACGACGTTTCTGAACACCCTGTATATTGCCTTAAAGGTCTCTTCGCGATTATGTATGTTAAATTTGTTTGTCTGTGATCATCTTATTTACCCTTTCATTTTGTTAACGTTATTTTGAGTCACCCTGTATGCGAACCTGGTTTGGTTCCAATCATTCTTTGGTGTTCATGGTGTTTCATTTTCTTTAAAAAGCAGTGATTTGAAAATAATGAACAGGAAATTAAAAGAAAAATAAATATTAATAGCCATAAGATATTTTATTTCTGCTTCAACTACAACAATTTAAAAAGAGCCAATAAATTCATTCAAATTTCAAGAATAATACATCATCATAGACTTGCTTCACCGAGTAGGGGAGTCAAACAGTCATAGTAGAGTCGCTAACAGTAGATGTAACAGTTGAGTCGGGCATAAATGTAGATGTCGACGTCGGAAAAGGGGAGGTCGTAGTTGTTGAAGTAGTGGATGGGTCCTGGCATCTTTTCTCTACGAAGAAACTAGCACGCTGTTTCTGCAACATAATTAAACATTACGAACACAAATATATTTCGTCACTTATTTTTTACCATGCTCAACATCATTCGGGAACCAACTAGTTACACTACTGAAAGCACATTTGATAATTTATACTAATAATGTTAAACCAAACGAACTCTGAATTTAACTACGCTTATTGGACACAATAAAAAAAAATTAGGAATCAGTTTCCAAATACACATACTTTATCACCACGCATACCCCCCAACTCGGAGCTGGGCGGCTCCCTGTCGGTTGGATAGGTATGCGAGAAGCTTTATTGAAAGCCGAAAAATAAATTTACAAATTCAGAATTTGAATAACATAATTTTGAATAACATGAACAGATAATATTAACAGAACATAATTTTGGACATCGACATGCCTAAAATGAATAGATTGAAAGAGAAAAGTAAAAATCAAAAGAAAATGCTAAATGTTTAAAAGATGACAAAAACGAAAGTGAAACGTCTTTCCAGTTAATGATCATGAAGAATTTGTTACGAAATTTTCAATTACGAGGCTAGAAATAAAATATATTTTTCTAATGAAATCCATTAAATTCCTAATTTTCGCTCGAGAGTGTGTTGATGTCATCACTCGTCGCCGCCAGATATCCTCATATACTGTGCTGTATCCTCCTGTGCTGGTTTCTTGAGGTGAAAAAAGCTGGCAAATGGGCACTCTGTGGCGTAGTGATTGGGACGAATACACATACTGAGATATACAGGATGTCCATAAATTATTGTCGGGGTTCCCCTATCTTGCAACTTACGATTAAAGAACGTGTCGAAAAATATTATTACATATTCATAAAGTACAACTCAAAACGATTTTTAATAACATAAACAAAGTGGAATAATTCCCAAATGGTAGCCTTTCGCGGATCGTCACTTGGCTGAAAGTTGATTTCAGTCTCGATGTGTAACGTGCCACGAAAGGTTGCTACAACTTTTACACTAAAGGCTTTTGGATAGCTGCACCTACAATTTTTGCTGTTGTTATTTCATCCAAGATACTTAAATAATTAATGCTTTTGTACAAAGATTGCATGCATTTTACTAACCTTAGCCTAGACACATCGAGACTGAACTCAATTTCCAGCCAAGTGCCGATGGCTTACTAGTCTTCCATGCGGAAATTACTTAACTTTGTGTGTGTTATTAAAAAACTTTTAAGATGTACTTTGTGAATATGTAATATTATTTATCGTCATGTTCATTAAGCAAATTTATGAGGTAAGGAAACTCCGGCAGCAATTTATGGACAACCTGTACTAATAATACTATACCAAACGAACCCTACATTTAACTACACTTATTGGACGCAATAAAGCAATGGGAAATCAGTTCCCAAATGCACATACTGAGATGTAGATGTTTCTACAAAGTATTAAAAAAAAATTCGGGTGCTACATTTTCTAAAAATTGCATTAAAAGAAAACTGCTGTATAACTTGTGAAGTTGCCTCAGTTTTCAATTCCATACACTTAAAGGCATTCTGTAGTCTGTCCCCAAGTCTTAGGAAATAGGGTTCGTAGTTGAGCAGATAGTTTATTGGTGTTGGTTGAACTGCTTCCAGTTTGCGTAGTTCTATGTAAAAAATTAAATTTGACTTATGGTTCTGTATCAGAGCGAGAATAGATCAAAGAACAAAAAGACTCAACTTCATGTTAATAATTTATTTCATTATTCGATAGCAGTATTTTTACCGGCAAGTCATATATAGAGGTGGACTCGACATTTTTTATTCAAGTTATTTTTTATACCTTAAATTACCTTAAAATGTAATTATTAATAAATCCAATGAAAATAGCTTGGAAATGATAGATCACTTTTGAAAACAGCCTTTGAACTGCAAAGGGTTAAATTATTTCAGTATTCTAATATGCTCCTTTTGGTCCATATTATAAATTCCTTATCAGCTTTTTGAAATGATATGTTTAGGCAAAAACTTAAATAAATAAATATTGGAAAATAGAACCTATAGTTCGAAGTATCGTAGCATGAATAACGTTTCAGGCTTGATTCGTTTGTCTTTAAAATTATTCTTAAAAATTTAGCAGCTTAATTAAAACTCGGTAAATTTATTTTTTAAATTTATATAGAAAAGATGCCACTCAAAAATGCATTTAATATTTCTGCAATGCGCGTGTGTTTAAATGCGCTAACTATACTTTAATTAATTTTTTGAATTTTAATAAAAGTTTATTAAAATTAGACAAAAATTGTGCGAAAATAAAATTTGTACCACTGGAAAGCTATTTATTGTATTTTAAAGTGGTTTAAAAATAGTTTTAAGCCATAATATACTCCGAAGCTATAGAGAAAGCTCTGAAGATTCAATTACAGTATACTCTCTATTATCCGTGCTCATCCCAGACTCACAAAAAAATTTAAAGAGAAACATTTTCACGCTTATCATGCATGTAAGATCGAGAGATTCAATCCGTGAAGCTAGTGAGCCGTGAGGGCGGAAGCTAAAGAATATATTTTTTCTTCCTCCACATGCAATCTCTACCGGTTCAACCCCTAATTTTCCGAGAAATGAATCATCCACTTCCTGCTAGCTCATTTTCGTAAGAACACTCTTCTTCCTGACACGTCGTTCTTTAACTTCTTCGTTTTCTTTCACTTGCACACGTGCTCCTTTAGTTTTTGCGTCTTGTTTATCGTCAGTTAGTAGCGTGAAATTTTTTTACTGGAAAAATGAGTGGTGTGAAATGAAAAAGAAACGTTTTAAATGTTAAACAAAAATTAGAAATTCTTCAAAAACTTGATAATGCAGAATCAGCTAGTACTGATGCAGATGATGTACTAAATGAGGGAAATACAATTTTTCATCCTCCTGCTCTACAATCTGTAGAAACTTGGTTAGATTATATGGGACAAAGAGGATTTGATAACGGTGGCATTACTGCGATTCGTAAAATATGTGTCGATATACGACAAGAGATGAACAAACAGCAGAATCAAAGACGCATAACAGGTTTTTTAAAGCAGTAAATGTTAAAAGAAAAATTCCTAGTTTGATGTTATACAGCATGCAAATGTAAGTAATTTCTATATTTTTGTACTGATGTTGATTTTTTCTTTAATAAAAAGGAGTTTTCGGATTATCCGTGTTTTTCTATTATCCGTGATTAACCCGGATAATCGGGAGTGCACTGTAATTTTTAATTAAAAATCTATTTAAAATTTAACCTTTTCTTAGTGAACACCTACTACCCAAGAAATAACTATAGGCCAAATTTTGTAGCTCTAGATCCAAGAGTCTACCCTATAAAGCGTTTTGAACGATCTTTGCATGAAGCATGTCGCATGACGTAATTTTTAGAAAGTATGCCTGCCAATAAATATTATCGTTATAAAAAAAATCACCACATTTAGTTTAAATATAATGCATGGCTCACCCTAATAATTTCCTTACTACCCACCTAAATATATATATAACACTACTTCATGTTCCCATATTTAGAATATTTATGATCATAAATATAATTATCTAATATTAATTATCATTATTATTAATTAACATTATTATTATAAATTATAATTATTAAATATCCTTATGTAAACTTACTTAAATATAACTGGCTTATTTTATTTTGATATTTTGTTATACATGCATCATTCTTTTATACGTTCAGTAATAAATACATATTGATTTTGGTCGTACAAAAATAACTTTGGCACTTCTTAGGTATCGATCTATTGATGACGTGAGAAGTTGAACATTTCTGCTTAGCTAGAAAATGTTGAAGATTTATTTTGAAATTGTACTTCCATTATCATAATCGGCAAGGA
>BGPR01045272.1:1584-12377 GCA_013235015.1 Araneus ventricosus | reverse complement strand
CACTAGAGCTATAGTGACTTTAAAACTCAAATAGATTATTTTTACTTCATTTTCTGAAGTCTCCGGTGGTCTAATGGTTAGAGCGACTGCCTTTTATTTCTATGAACGCGGTTTCGATCCCCGGCTCGGAGGAGTTAGAAGTTTTGACACCATCTAGCATCGAAATCGCCCAAGTAAGTTCAATTAAGAATTATATTAATTAAACTAATTGAAATTAATAATTAAGCCTTTATTAATTTAATATTCCTAATTGATAATACACATCGGCACATTTCAACTCGAACAGAAGGAAAAACAACTCAACTCAGTCGATGACGTCACTTACTTCGATGACTTAATTTTTACGGAGAAAACTTAATTTCATACGGTAAAAAACCGTTGTGACTACGAATTTACTTCGTAACTTTTAGGGGAAAAACTTGTTCCTGTATGGTAAAAAACCGTTGTGCCTACGGATTTGCTTCGTAACTTTTGCGGTTTTGCACAACCAACCCAGCTGCCAGTTTAAAACCGTAAATTTTACGGGATTTTTTTACAGTGTATAATATAAAACAGAAAATATATGTGACTGTCGGTCACAAGAACTCCTCCCAATCGGTGAACGGTAGTGACATGAAATTTGCACACGAAATTCTAGAGTGCATTTCTAGGTCAACTGTGCTATTTTCAACGTTCAGAATTAGTTAGTTCTTAAGCTATTTAATTAAATAACGAAAATTAGCCGCTGTTAAGCCTAATGATTAAACGCTTTTCGCCAATAACTTTTCAAATACTTATCGCACGACAATTATTTTTACACCATCTTAAAGAGAAAATAATTTCCTTCTTAATTATAGTTATTCAATTACGGTACAGTGTTTTCTCTAATTGTAATTAACGTTTTAAAATTTAATTTTAACGCAATTTTAAGGAATACTTTCTATTCTTATAAAATTAAATTCATGTGGATTTATTGTTTATCAAATCCTTCATTCACGCGCATTTGCTACTGTTAAAGTTGGACATTTTTATTTCAAAGTAAACTTTTTACTTCCAGTTTCATGTTTGAGCATGCATAGCTTTTTTATTTAAAACCCACACCGGCCCGGCCTACCCGAAAGGGTGCAAGGCCTTTAGCAGACCGGTGGGGAAATATAAAAGCAATACAAAAATATCAATATGGCATGACACACAAAATCATCACAAACACAGCACAAAACGTTACAAACATTGCAAAAAAGGGACAACAACGAAATAAATAAAGTAACCTAAAACATACTCACAAAAGAAAAAAAAGAAATTAAAAGTACGCCACTGAATCGATATTACACTTGGAGAGAACCATAAATTAACTGAATTCTGTTTGATTTTTATCACCAGATCTAGAACAGAAATTAAAATATTCAAAACACTCGAAAAGAGGAGCTCCCAGTATGCATCCAAACGAGCAAAACAAAAACAGAAGCTCAGTACAAGACACCAGTAAAAAGAAGGAGACAGTAAAAATTTTTGTAAAATATCATTAAAAAATCACAAAAGCGCATCAAAAACAGATCCCGTGGTCTCTCACCAGTGTAGAAAACAAAAAAAAATCCATCTAATTACACGTCAGTCAAACAATAAAAATACAAGAACAGAAATATCAGATTCCCGAAAACAAGAAGAGCAAAAACAAGGCCACCGACCGGGACCCTCCAAGTGAGAATGCTCATTAAAATGTAGGACACTAAAACATTTTAATAAGTCCAGGATCAACCTAAAAACAATATAATCAGTTAAAATTAACTACGTAAATAAAGTGTTAAAAACTTAGGGTAGGGCGAGCATACATAGCTTTTACTATGCGCTTGCAATAATCCAATGACTTATTTTTATTAATAATGATAATAATGCGATGCATTAATAATGATAATTATTAATGATGATTTAATAATCCAATGATTAATTTTTAAATGATCTTGCAATGAAAACCACGGTGGCGAAAAGTTGTTTTATTTTGTTTATAGAAAAGACCTAACCACAGTAACTGTTTTTTTTCTTAAATTTCTAAAATTACTTATCTTATAAATGCCCAAAAGAAATATAAAGACATTTAATCTTGCAAATCTAGCCACATTGCATCAAAAGCAGTCGCGGTACAGTCAAGCTGAATAAGAAAAATAAAAAAATCACGCGAATCGCATGAAAATTAAAGAGCCGAGACACGAAAAACGAGACTGATGAGGAAATAAAAAAACTGTTCTATTTAGCTTATATATTAGCTTATATATTCCAATATGTTTGAAAATCAATCCAATGAGTTAATAACTCTCTCTATTCGATGTTCATTTAACTTCACAAATTATTAAATATACCTAACTGAGAGTGTAGGTGTTTTTTCTGATTAGTCTTACAAACACTAGAAAGAAGATAATTGTACTCCGGCAATAAAAAGCAAGATGCGAAAGAGCTTCTGTTGACGCCGTAGCAATCAATGATGGTGAAAGAAAAATGACTACCAAGGACGTCTAGATTCGTGGCCGGGTGGTTCAAATTAGGGAGAGAAAAAGATAGCAGGAGTTCTGCTGCTGGCCGAGGATGCCAGACAACATTGGAGAGGACGGACGAAAATCAAAGAAAGAAGTTGCTGCGAAAGATTGTTTAATTAAGAGAGAGTTTAAAGTGTTATAAATATTTAGACTTAGAAATATTTTTATCCCGAGAAACGCCGGGTATATCGGCTAGTATTGCATAATATAATTAGTTTTCCCAAGAATTATTGCTTAGTATGAATCAAGTGTCCAGTGACCAAATTAAGAAACCACTCGAACAGAAATAAGAGAGACCAATATAAGGATCAATTACAAAGTGAAACAAACCTGAATATAAAAATAGAGAAATAATGAAGTTTCAGATTCCATGCTGTTGCTTAAGAAAAGTTCGAAAAGTATTGGGTAAATAATAAGCGAGTGGAGCGCTTAGTAGAATAATAACTGAGTTAAGCCTTGTTCTTTTGTTAATAATCATTAAAATTGTGAATCGTAATCGTAAATTAGCCTTAAAGTTTTCATTTACTGTGTACAGTATCAGAGGGGAAAACATTATTTTTTTAAAAAAAAGTACACTCAATATAGATTTCCTGTTCTAATTACGTAAAATCACAATTGCTTTTGGTTTCCTTCACTTAATGAATTTAATTTTTTTTGTGCCTGCCTGTTTCAGAAATGTAAATTCACAGCACTGACAAAAAATCAAGCCTCTTTTTACAACAAAAAAAAAACTCCATAAACTTTGAAAAAAGTGATAGTCAGACGCACTCAAGAATGACAGAAAACATTTTTTGAAATAACTGATCATTAACTGATAAAATCCTTAATACAATGTAAATGAATTCAATATGAATTTTTGAAGCATGGAATTACATGGATACCAAGAAAAATTAAATAAGATAGCTCTTTTGCACTGAACTTCTGATACTAAGGGTCTATATGTGCTTAAAGACATTTTTTCCCTGCAGATTTTGGATGATTTATGCTCTTACTTGCCTCTTCAAAATGGTACTATTTAATTCACGATGTTTATCTTCAATATATTATCAAGTTCTCATCCACGTTTTATATGGATCTGTAGGAGAACGATTATCTCTATTTATTACTACACACCACAGAAATATTTCTTCAATTATCCAAATGTTATCATTTTATCTGTGAAATAAAAGAAAGAGGAATAGCTTACATATAATTTACTATAAACTACGAAACATATGGTTTTTTCTCCGTTTTAGAATATCACCACAAGGAACTGTTTGCATACGAGTATCTCTATATTCCCAGCTTTCAGTTTTTTCTCGTTAAGGCTATTCTTTCTCTCATACTTGGCGCGATGCTTTTTTTTGTATATATTCTCCCCACTGACAAATCTTTTATTCACTAACCCACGCAGGCATTGTTCCGCAAGACATGGCATTTTTCGTCATATCCTAGATTCAAGAAAATCTTGGCCACAATCTCGGAATTTTACTTGTCCTAAGATAGATCTGTGAGCTTTATAACAGAGGACCGACGACCCATGTTCGACCAGTGATTTATGTTTCCCTCAGTGTCTCGAGATACTGAACTGGAGATCTTTACGTACTTTATTCAAAACTTATAAACTAATAGAGTTTTAAGTATTTATTACACCAGAGCTTTATTAATCCATTTTCCCAAGAAAACTTTCTTTCCAGTAAAAGAAACTGCAATAAAGAAAACTGCATAAACTTCTATAAATTCTAAAATATGTCAAATTGCTTCATGTATATCTTTTGTACAAAGATCAGTCAGAAAGTAACGCACAATCCACTGTAGCTCGGAATTGTAAGCTCTAGAGAAATGAAATTTTGCAGGTAGAATCACTGGTCCTTTACCACCTCACCTGTACCTAATTTTACATCCGTTGTTGCCGATCGAAAACACCAACCGCACAGCATTATTTCATTGTTAGAGAACCTAAATTTCAGTAATTTTAAATTTAAAAGAGTAATTGTCGTTTTAATTTGAAATTTAATAGCTCTAAAATAGTGAAATAAAATGTTCTATCGATTGATAGAAAATTTTTCTCGCTATGATCAATAGTTCCCGAGCAATTTTAAATTATATTAATGATATATTTCAAATTTCCGTTTTTTAATAGAAAGTAGTAAATTACGTCAGTGGTATATGATGCGCTTGATATAGTTTGGACGCCAGGATGCTTTTGATTATTTATTGCAATTGTGATGATATAATTAGATAATATTTTTGGCAACGTTTTGACAAGCAGAGAATTGATTTATTTTGATTAGAATTTCGAAAAAGAATTCTTTTGAAATTTTAACTTTTGAACTATAATATAATTGTTAAACAACTGAAAATACTTCACACGGAATGTTGTTTACGAAGAGGTTTTTTGAATGAAGAAATATGTAAATAATATGTTAAATAAAAAAAATATTTCTTGTCATGAAACATATCTTTATTTCATTTGTTTTCAATCGATGTTAAACATTTCTCTCGCATGTATATTTATTTAAACACGTCAAATTTGACGGGAAATCTCTCGAATGAAGAGGCAATTTGCACCCGTCAAACCATGACGGGTGATCTTCTAGTGTATCAGTAATCTCTCTACTATGTATCAATAATCTCTCTACTATGTATTAATAATCTCTCTACTATGTATCAATAATCTCTCTAATATGTATTAATAATCTCTCTACTATGTATCAATAATCTCTCTAATATGTATCAATAATCTCTCTAATAAGTATCAATACTCTGCCTATTAATATGTTGTAATCTCCGTATATGGAAGAGTAAGATCTGATTATAGAGTAATTGCTGCAAAATTCAGTTAATATTTCTGAAAATACCTCCAGACCAAAACTAATCTTATAAAATTAAACATTTCGAAACCGTTGAATTGATTACTTTCTTATTTAAGAATACTGATCCTCTTAGATACGATTAATTATCACACTTCGAGGTTCTAGTTTTCCAAAGTCCTATCCATCCTATAGACCCGCTAAACATCACTCCAACCTCTGTGCAGCAATCGGGTGTTTTGATGCCTCTCATTTATCTCTTGAAATTACTGGCTTACTAATCATTGGATAATCGGATTGGAATGAACTACATTCCACAGTTGGGCGTTTCTCAATCGGATGGATGGCTTAGTTTGTAGCACTAGTAATTCACGTTCACTTGCAGAAAATGTTTTGGTCTTAATGTTATTTAGCTTACTGTCTCTATTGAAGAGAGATAATTGCGTATTTTTTTGAAATTATTATACTTGATGAATCTCTAAAACCGAACGGCGTAAATGTTTTTATGTTAATAAATAAGAAAACGCGCATTCATCGGCATCCATGCGCTAAAAATATAGTTATTTTTAAATATAGAAAAGAATAATAATATAGTTAATAATAACTAAAAATATATTTATTTACAGTTTGTACTTTACTATGTATAAAACCATAAACTCCTCTCATTTTAATAATATTATAAATCAGTACTCACTGAATAAAAAATATTTGAATTTCTTATTAGTTTTTAATACGATATTACACAGTCCAGTTACATTAATGTGACCACCTGTCAAAAGCCAGAATAACCACCTTTGGCAGAGCGGACCGCTGCGAGACGTGTTGGAAGAGAGTCAATTAGGTTTCTGAAGGTGTTCACTGGGATGTTGAGCCATGCCGACTCCAGTGCCGTGGCCAGCTGCGCTAGATTACGCGGTGGAGGATCCATGGCGCGAACAACCCGATCGAGGTGGTCCCACAGATTCTCGATTGGGTTTAAATCCGGTGAGTTTGCTGGCCAGGGGAGTACGGTAGACTCATCCTGGTGCTCTTCGAACCACGCACATACACTGCGAGCTGTATGACACCTCGCATTGTCCTGCTGGTAGATGCCATCATTCTGAGGAAAAATAATTCGCATGTAGGGTTGTTCCGCATCCGTTGTTGAGGATACACTCTTGTTAGCCCTTTGGTTCATCTGGGCTGTCAGTTGCACGTCTATTCGCCCGAACGCATCTCCGTAGCCTTCGTTCGCCTCTGTCATCTATAGCCCGTGGTGCACCACATGTGCCACGGCGTTGATTTTGGATAGTGCCATATTGCCATACACGGTATACTTTTACCACGGCGACACGCGAACAGTTCAAAAAATTAGCGTTTCCGAAATGCTTCCACCCTTGGCCCGAAAGCCAATAATCATGCCCTTTTGGACGTTGAATAAATCGCTACGTTTCTGCATTACGCCAACGATTGAAATGCTTTCAGATGCCCTAGGACATCCTTTATATACATTCCACTGCACTGTGCTGCCACCTGCCTTCTGTGATTGGTTATTTCACGTTGACGTCGAAAGTAGGTGGTGGTCACATTAATGTGACTGGACTGTGTATTACATTATTAAAAATCTGTCTCGTAAATTTGAACTATGATACCCATTCCGACATCAACTCTTCGAATTTTCATTCCTTATTTTTCCAAAATATTTGTATTTAATCCGATTTCAACTACATATAACTTCTACGATTATTATTTGGTGAAATTTGGTATCTGCCCTTCTTGTTAAGAAAACAAATTCTTTCTATCAGACAAATTTATTCAAATTAAATAAGCTTGATTTAATTTCAGTCAATAGTTTCAATACCTCAATCCTTCTCACAGAATTGCTGCAAACCATTATTATCAATACTGCAACTACATAAGTGATCCCCATACGTTAACATTCAGTTCGGCTATTATATTCGAATATTGCCTGTACATATGGCAATGCAGGTCCTGTAAGATGCGATTCATCATCAATAATAATGTGCTGATTAATGGAATAAACAGCGTTTTCTCGAAGCCGCCATCCATTAAGTGGTCTGGAACGGCTCCACTGAGAATCGCTCTAGCCCCAGCACAGCAGTTAGATGCTTAAGGCACCTCTCATTTAACATTTGCAATTACTGACTTACCAATGGTTAGACAATCATAGACGGTTTCCGCAATCTAATATAGATAATATAACATCCAAAACAGACATCATTCCACAGCGAGATGTCTCGCCAATGCTATTAAGATATTAAAACTTATGAAATTAATTTCCAATTTTCATATTTTATGCAAACTGAAATCATTAAGAAGATCACTAATCAGAAATATTAGATGGTCATTGCTCGTGACTCCAAACGGCAGATTACTAAAACTATTTGTACTCAACAACTAAATGTGAACACCAGTAAATTTTTGCTTCGAATTTCGAAGACTTTTGATAAAAATCCAATTAAATGTAAAATACGAGGGCATGTAGAATAAAGGATAATGCATTTATTACTCATGAAAAACATTAAGCAGTCCTTTAAGATGCGATTTATCATTAATATTTCAAAGTTCTGACGAATGGACGAGGCAGCGTTTGACGAATCCCTCTCCATTATGCAACCTGGAACGGACCAATGAGAACTACTCTAACCCCTGTACTGGCTTATAGACCATTGGAAAATCAGAGTGAGTTTGTGCAATTCTAATATAGGCTATATTTCTTCCAAAAGAGACTACATTCTACAGAGAGATCTCTCGATTTTTGTTTGTAACTGCTTGGTTTTAAATGCTATTGATTTAAATTTGGTTATCTTTATTTTTTGTACGTGTTTTGTGTTTTTAATGTTTAGTTTTTTGCGTTTTTGCTCTTTGAGTTTTTGCGTTTTGTGTTTTTGCTCTTAATCTTTTTGCTTTTTTAATGTTAAGCTTTTTGTGTTTTTGCTCTTAGAGTTTTGTGTTTTTGCGCTTTATCTTTTTCTTGAGTTCATTGTTGTAAACGATGATTTTTAAATTGTTCTGCTACTCCCTTGGGGTTCTTCGTAAATTCTTTTTTAATGTTGTTCATTTCTTTTGTTTTATGTTTCCCCTCAATCCTGTGGAAGGCCTTACACCTTCGTGGGTAGGCTGGGCCGGGCGGGTTGTAAATAAATAAAATTCCACAGAGAGATGTCTGGATAACGGTATTAAGAATTCAAATCTTAGGACAGCGCCAGTTTAAGAACGTAAATTTGTAGGAAAGTAATTACAGAGGCTGTTCGCAAAATTTTAGACGATTTTTATGTTATTTACAGAGCTATTTTACATATTTTTAGTGTTTTTAATGCTCGGCTTAATCACCCTTATTCTTAACTATCTTTCTACATCGTAACTTCCATGACAATAATGCCTGTTGTAGTATCGAGAGAGGTATTTTGTCCCATTCCTCTTGAACAGCTTTCCAAGTCCACAAAGGTTTGCATGTCGACGTTTGGATAATGGGCATTTTAAAAGTCCAAAACCGCAAAAAATCCATGGATGACATCAGGAGATTTAGCAGGAATATTAGTGAGAGAGACAGTCTTAGTACTAATCTCTTGTTCTATTTTTTCCGGGAAATTAACAGTGGATTGTGATATGTAGATGCTTGCTTAGTATTGATGCAGTTCTATCGATTTATAATAATATGGGTAAAGAAATGTTCTTTCAGATTTGTGAAGATTGGGGATAAAATATGTTTTCCTGATAGTATGTGGAGTTGATCCTAACATTTTCTTCCAACATTTGCTGTTATTTTAAAAACCATCACCAATCATAAATCCCTTAGAAAAATTTCCTTTAGATTCTTTAACCCGGTCTAAGGCGGTGGGAATAAACTTCCCACCAAACTCAGCAATTTTTAAATGCATTTTTTAAGGTTGGCTTAAGTTCTAACAAAATGTTTCGGTGATACAAAAACCTGGATGTTCCAGTTTCTTATCTCAAACCATAACGGAGTGTCTTGATTTCGCAATTAATTACTAATTAATAAAATTAATTAACAAAAAATAATGTCATCCAATAATCTCAGTGAATTTCTTTTCTTAAATTAATCTGATTACCTAAGTTATCTTATTATACCACAACTAGAAAAAAAATGGTCTTATAAAGGGATAAACCATGTTTTATGATTTTTTTTTCTCCTCTTTGGTGATACTAAATTCATCTCTTATTCTTGAAGTCATTTAAATATACCCAAGAGTTAATCTATTTTTAAACATTTTTCCATTTTTCTCTTGATAAATCCTTTTCATAAAGAATTCTACATCGTGTTCTACGTTCAGCGATATAACGTGGGGAAAGATGATGGAAATTATATTTTTTGGCCTTTTTTGGATTCAAATCAGTGTTAATAATTGTGTTTACAGTTTATACTGAGCATTGTAATGATTTTGCAACAAACTTTTGACTTGGAGGATTTTCTTTTAGCATTAAAGATCTCACTTTTGCAATATTCGAGGAATTGTGCTTTTTCCTTGGATACGTATTTGAAACAATTTATACACTTGAAGCTGGAAATTGTCGATTTTTTACTTTCTTATTAACAATATTACCTATTGTAACTTTCGATATCGATAAAACTTAGCTTTCACAGCATCTTTCAATAACTCGATAAGAATACCTCTCTTCGGAAAGGTTAAAACGTAGCTTTCCATCAATCGCTTCTTCAAAAGCCTCATTTTGCACATTAACAAAATATGTCATGTAGGAGCTGATAACTTATACTTTCAAAAATGTAATTATTGTGAATATAAATTTTTCCACGCAGACGAATTTTTCCTATAAAGGAACAAAATCGTCTAAAAAATGTGCGAACTGGCTTTGTACCACTCAGTCAACATTCCATTGATTTGTTCTGCAAACACTTTAAGGAAATTAATCATTTCCAGATGATTCAAGTTGTCAAATCAAATATCGGATACGCTTTCTTGACTTGAATCTTCTTCTTTAAAGAAGAAATAAAATTCTTAGAATTGAGATATTTTCATGTCACTAACCTAATAATTCGAAAAGAAAATATTAATCAATTAGCAATAGATGAAAATGAAAGAGAAAAATTTAAGCGTCTACTATACTTCCCCATTTGTTGTGTTATTGATAAGCTGGTGGTTGGCTATTGTTGGCTTGTCCCTGTAGCAAAACAAAACTTTTGGAAACATTAATTTCCCTTTTTCCTGAAAACGGAATCAGGAAAACCATGGAGCTTTCCAAACATCGATATTATTATTCTGAAGAACTGAAATTGCTTTGTAACGTAATTACATACCACTTCGCTAATTCAAATCAATCTTGGCAACTCTCCTCTCTATGGAATAAATACATGCAAAATGATTACGTTCAGCTAGACATCAGCACGTAAAACGTACAATCAACAATACCAAAACTTAGTCAAAAATACACCAACTCCCTTCTCCTACAGTTAATCAAGCATCGAGATGGTGGTGATTAATAATTAACTCCACCTTCCTTACCGAGGTTTCCT
>BGPR01045271.1:0-12377 GCA_013235015.1 Araneus ventricosus | reverse complement strand
TCAGATGACGAGAGCGATACCTGGGCCCCGCACTCTACTTTCTAAACAGCAACATCACACTAAAGTGACGACGTTCACGTCTCTCTATGTTTTAACATTCGCCAATCCTGGACGCTCTGTATACTTTGATGAAATTAAGACGCCGTCATTTTGATGGAAGATGTTTGAATAAAACAATCAGACGATTTTTAAGCCAATCCATTGAGATCGATAACTAACATAGTTAACCCTCTGACGGTGTAATTTTTTAAAGTAACTATTTAGATGCACCGTTTGCAAACGTGTTGAAATACCGTTATGCAAAGCTTTATTAGTACTATTCAGCAGCGGATTCCGAGACTACCACTTTTGGACGATTTTACACCGGAAAGGGGTATCGGGCAATGCATCATATGTTAGATCACGCTCAGTAAAATGTAAACATCACCCTTCCATTTTTCACTTTCCCCTTATTTTGATGAAAATAACTCCGCCCGGCGCATGCGCAAAAGCGCGGAGGGTTTCCGAATCAGTTGCTCAACAATATAATATGATCCAACGCTATAAATGTACTAAGTAAACACATTAGCCTGTGAAAGTCGTAGGATGCAACAGAAAATAGAATTGCTTCCACTCGCAGTCAGAGGGTTAACACTTTTCGAACCTGTGATGGGCCGCGGAGGGCTAGTGTTCAAATCTTGGTATGCTTAACTATCGATACGGGACCGTCCCTTCAAGCAAAAGACGATAGACGTCCGAATGCCACTCTGAAATTTCCACCCCCTTTCGTTAAATCTGATTGACTTCACACCCGCGGCACGTGCTTTCTTCAGATGTATTTGGGGAAGAGGGGAGTTTTCTTACAATTCGGACAATTCCAGCTGTCGTTGTTTTTGAGGGGAAAGGTGAATTTCCCTTATCCTTGATAGAGGAGCTCGGACGTTCCCGTATTTTGAGGTCTCTTTATTTCAATGGCCTTAGGGATTAGGGTGTGACCATACGTCCCGTTTTTTGGTAGCCCGTCCCGTTGTCCCCAAGAGCAGCTTCGGGACGTCAAAATGTCCTGTTTTCAGAAAGAGAGCAACTCACGACAACAATTTCAAACAAGAAGGCGCCAAAAATAAAACGGCAATGTCTAGTAGCCCGGCGATGATGGAACGTGCGCTACACTTGCCACACATATGTAAGTTAGTCAGAAGCCTGCTGTCTTGCACTTATTTCTAACTACATTACACCGCATGAAGTGACAGAATGAGACACTGGGAATATTTAAACCGAAAGTCGTAACGTGGAACTGTTCACATACTTTCATTTTTGAATATATTCTGTGTCTGCCCCGCTCTAATGTACCGTAGAAAGGATCTTTTCCTTATGAATAAGTTGCAGAAAAGCTAGAAAACACAGTTGCAAGTCGCAATTTATAAGGCAGCGTTAATTACAAAAGTAAATTTTAAGAAATCCTGCCAGGAATTTCATTCTCATTTGAAATCAACACCAAATACACTGAAGCAAAAATGTGTTCTTCAGAAAAAATGCAAGATCAAAAAATTATTTATTTTCACGTTTATTCCTGATCTTTTCATTAATAAATAGAAACTGAAGAAATATGTGTTTTCTTGAATTCACACAATATTGCCTAAAAATTAAAAAAATGCCCCGTTTTGAGGGATTAAAATAAATGGTCACTTTAGGTATGCTTGACAGGAGGGTTTGAGGTTCGAAACCCGCGTCCATTAAATATACGCCGTGCATATGGGTCTAGTACACGTTAAATCTGAAGTAGTGAGCCAAACATCCTCCCGCTGGTGTGGTGCGGAAGCGTGGAGACGGGGTGCCAACAGGGTTGCCAATTTTTTATATTTTTTTCAAAAAAATCGATTTATATGATTTAAATCAGATTTTTTTTATTTAAATCAAGATTCTTTTATTTTAATGATTTTTTAAAACATATATATGTTTATTTTTGCCATTGTGTCTTGACTGTTTTTGAGTTTTTGTCTTGTGTTTCTAAGTTTGTTTTGATATATATATATAATAAACATTTGTATATTAGACAATGGGCCTTACAGTCATAGAATTATATATATATATAACAACATACCAGTCATTAAAAGCTGTACTTTCTTTTTAAAAAATATAAATTAAAAAAATTTAATTCAAACAAGTAACAACTGTTTAAAAATATTTGTGCGTGAACGCACACACACAAACATTGCCTTTTATAAGTATAGATCATAGTTTAAATTGCACTATGTAAATGTTTGTATTTCTTTTGGAACATTTATATGTATTACTTAATTATCTTACATTTGAACATTATTGCAATATAAAAACTTTGTTGTCCCCAATAATATTTAGTTTTCTCCAACATTAAAATGAAACTCGCTGTATTTTACTATGTTCTTTCTTTGTGAACATGATCCTTTCACAACACTTATTTTATTTTATAAAAAAGGTGCATCTCATATTTTGCATTTTATTGTGTTGCTCATTAGAGATTTATTCAAAATCAAATTTGCTTGTGTTTTCAAAAATAAAGATATGGAAGTGCTCTAGTTTTGAAATATTTTTTTATGTTCTATATATTCTTTCTTGTATATACATTTAAAAATATTTTAAAATCACTATTTAAAGATACATGAACAATTTTATTTCATTAAAGCAGATTAACTTGATATTTAAAATAAAGTGATTTAAAGCGGTGATTTTTATAAAAAAATCAGTTGATTTAAATCGCGATTTTAATCAACTGATTTAAATCGCCGCAACCCTGGGTGGCAACTTGAGTGTCGGTCTCCTCACTTCTCATCTTAAAATTGTTCGGACCTTTCCAAAATAGCCCTCGTGTTTCTTAAAAACGGAACGTTAATATAACTGAACTAAACTGGTTAATATAACTGAACTAAACTATGGTGATGTCATATGGCATCACCAGCGTGAAGTGCTTTTCTATGCATTTCTACTTTTAATATGGGGTGGGGAGAGTTGGATGGGGTCCAGATGATCTGGATGCAGTGGCGAATCAAAAATTTTGGTCTGGCGAAGCTGGTCATGAACATTTTGTATCCTCGTGACCTCATGGTTTATGTCAGTGGAAACACTCTACCTTTACTCACCTGACAATAAGAATCACAAAGGGCACTATAATACTTTATATAATTTAATAAAAACACAATGAAATGACTACCGCAAAAAGTTTTCGACCGCGTCAACGCTACAAGTACGAGTGGGATGACTACAAAAGGGGGAAAAAGTTTCGAGCCTGCCAAGCCAGAAAGCAATGTTGCCTCGTTATATATTTTTTTTATAAACAAAGATATTGTTACAGAAGTCTTTCTGTGGGTGTATGGTGTACACAGTCCAACACGCAGTATAATGGAGAATGAAGATTTATTCACAAATATGCAGGAAAACACGCAGCACAGGTACAGGAAACAATAGTTCTTGCACAGATTAGCAATGTAAACAGACAACAATTCACAGGTAATTACAGTTCTATGATTCTAACAGATTCTACAGTTCTTTGATATCTAACAACACGAACAGTCAGCAAATAACTAATAACGACAATAACAGCACTTTCAATAGCGCTCAGCTCACCAGCTTCCTAGCTCGCATAGCGGATAGAACTCCAAAGACGTTCGCGCTCCAGGGTGATCCCAGTCGACCAACACAACCTCCGTCATCCAAGAGCTCTCCTTATATAGTCTCCCCCGGCAGGCTGTGACGTCACATGGAATCATCTAGTACATTCAAGTGTATCTCCTCTGCTAATAGAGATATCGAGAAGATTCCAGCACCTTTGAGATCCCATATTTCGTCACCAAAGTCGCCAACTTTATCGCCGAGGTCAGGGGCTCAGATGTGACTGCTGCCGTCATCCATACTTACCCCTGTAAAACTCTCTTCCCAACCATAAGACTCATATTGCTGGGAAGCGACTTTCCATGTTTGTAACAATATTAAGAACAAACAGGTGTAGTGATTTGAAAAAAATCGAGAATTTTGATTTAGCTATGGGGGCTGCAGCACCATAGCCCCCCTGGATTCGCCACTGTCTGGAAGCTAATGAATAATGAATGGCTTTGACGAATTAAGAAAGTAATGCATCTGTAATGAACGGAAAAATTTTAAATATGAGGTATTTCTATTTTATCAAAAACATTTTTGGTAACAAATGATAATTTGAGCCAGAAAGGGTTGAGATAAAATTTTAGTAAAACCTTTCTTCTGAATTACGACCACAAAAGAATGTTAAATTTCGAAATAAAATGTAATATCAGGGTTTTTTTCACATTATGTACAATAATTATACATACTTAGATATAACTTTTGTGTCTTACGTTCAATATTTTTAACCTTTTTGAATGAAAATAGTTTTGAAGTATATAAATTTGACTTATGACTATTTCAACTTACGACCTGTCTGTCGGAACTTGAGAGGAGAACTTGTATCATATTACTGTTAATTTTAGAGATTAAAAACGTATATGGTACATTGCTTATGAAAAAGTGACGTATGTGTGCAGTAATTATCCAAAAATAGATTATTAATGTTTTCTTTTAATAACAGTCACTTTTTTGTTTAGGTACCACAGCATATGGCGTTGCCCAGATATCACATCCACTAGCAGCTGTGAGGTTACCTAGAAGTGTGAAGAACAGTAAGTTGGACTTATTTGAAATTTGAACACGTCTGTGATGAATCTATACTTATAAAAGTCAATGTTTGTGTGCGTGCGTGTGTATGTGTGCGATGTCCAGACGAATCTATAGCACTTGCAGCCATGAAATTTGGCACACAGGTAGTCGTAATGGTGACTCAATGCACCTCGAAGCCAGAATTTAAAAATTTAATCTAGTGTGGTTTTGGGTCATTTGTGGCACGTTTACGGCTGTAGTATCTTTTCTAATGATCGTTGAAAAACAATCAATGCACCATCGGATAGAACAAACAATTTTTGTTCTAATAAAGTTTGTTTTGAATTTTTAACATAATTTACTGAATTTTGAGAAATTTTTAAATAATAGTCACTTTTCATTTATTTTTTTAACTTTCAAATCTTGTTTAATTGCATCTGACTTTCTAATAACACTATCATTCAATTTTTTTAGGTATAAACCGGAATATTTATCCCTGTTTTAAAACAAGAATGGTTAAAATATCCTTTTTTCTCCGATTGTCTACGAATTTTTTTATTGATCATTTCAAAACATTTTCTCTCGCATATCCGAAACCAAGAAGCTTTCGTCCGACCCAAAGTTACTCCGAGTTCCCAGAATGCATTTCAACTATCCGATTGGATGGCGTTATCAAGCGACAGTCACGTCATACACTCGATCATTTTATTGCTTCAGCTAATCTTAATTACTTCATTTTACTGATCCAAGAATCAATTGATTTATACATTTGATAGTCACGCATATATGCTGATATCTTTAGTTGAAAGTAAGATAGATGAATATTTAATTAGATAGAAGATTAGATAAATAAGATAGAATCAAAAGACGTCACCAATCGTCAACTTACAGGTATCGTAAAAATGCCAGATGACGTCTGCTGTTAATAGAAATGTTGTAATTAATATCATCAGAGTTACTGCTTTCATGAAACTAAATGTGGGAACACTTACAGTGGCTCAAACAATTAAGGATTCACTTGGTCTTTTGCGCAAATTAACACTTAGTATGGTGAATAATGCGCAAAAAATATAATTATAACAAAACTTTTTGCAGAGGCATTAAACTATGGACATTTCACTTTGTATATACACAAAATAAAAAAAGAATTCATTAAACATCATATTATTTATACAGCTTTAAAACTTTATTAGGCAAATTTTGCGGTCAAAAAATTGAGAATGCACTTATGAAAAATATGTTTAACTACCACTAAATTTTTTCTACTTGGCTGCTATTTTAATCTAATTTTGCGTAATCTTAGCTTAAACCTTTTCAGCGATCATTTTTGTGTGATGAAGTTTGTTAGATGAACTCAAAGTCAAACTTTTAGATGGAAAATGGCTCCTCGAAGAGAAACCAGTATTGATGTAAGGAACTTTGTATTAAGATTATTTTAAAAAGGAAATTCTTATCGTGAAATAGCTAAAATTGTTGGTAGAAGCCACACGTGTGTTCAGAAAATCAGTGGAAAATTTAAAAGTGATGGATTGATTGAAAATAAAATTGGAAGAGGAAGGAAATATATTCTGAGTGATGTCGCAACAAGGAAAATTTTGAAAGAAATAAAGATTGATCCTAAAGTAAGTGCAGTCAAACTTGCTGTAGAAACTTCTCAAATCATTGACAGAAGTGTAAGTGCTGAAACTGTGCGAAATGTAATTAGATAAGCTGGATATAAAAGTCGAGTTGCTGGAAAGAAACCTTTCATCAGCTTGCAAAATCAGAAAAAGCGTTTGGAGTTTGCAAAAACTCATCAATAGAAGATCAATAACTTTTGGAATAAAGTTATATTTAGTGATGAAAGTTAATTCAACATTTTTGGCAGTGACGGCCGTCGCACCGTATGGAAAAAGTCCAAAACCGCTTTGGATCCAAGAAATTTACGTCCTACAGTTAAATATGGTGGTGACTCCGTCATGGTTTGGAGTTGTATGGCTTCAACCGGGGTAGGAAATTTAGTTTTTATAGATGACATTATGAACCATATGGTTTACTTTTATATACTTCACGAAGTGCTAAAAATTTGGGCTTAGACTGAAATTTCATATTCCAGCACGACAACGACTCCAAACAGACGGCACGTAACGTAAAAGTGCGGTATTTTTTTCATTCGAAACAGCAGTTATACACACCACCACAGTCCCCCAATATTAATGTCAGAAAATCTGTGGGCCACACTCGAAACAGCGGTCCAAAAGCACAAAATTAGAAACAAGTCCACTTAAAAGAAATATTGCAAGAAGAATGGGGTAAAATATCTTCAGATACCACCAAAAAGTTGGTCGAATCGGTACCACGACGCTGTAGGACATTATAAAAGCCAAAGGACATGCAACTAAATATTGACACTTTCTTTGTATGTGAGATATTACAAAAATTCCATTGGTGTATTCTCAATTTTTGAGGTAAAAATATGCACATGTTTATTTAATATGCTTCTTAAACTTTTCATTTTAGAAGTTTTTTGTTGATTTTTCTTTATTTTTACTTTAATTTAAACCATTTGTTATGAGTAAAAATAAAAACATGTTTGCACTTCTTGATAATGTGTTATTTATATTGAAAGTTGGATTTATCAAGTAAAAGTAAGGTGTATTCTTAATTGTTTGAGCCACTGTATATTTGAAAGTGATAAGTAATCTAACGTGTGAAATTAGCCAAAAGCAATTGAGTGCCAACATAATTTCATCGTTGTAAGTTATAAATTTTATCTCGTGTTGCGTTTTTATTATGGTTCCTGCCTGACAAACAAAAATCTGCAAATTAGAGCTGAAATTTTATAATAAAATAAGTCAGTACAGGATTTGCTGTTGCGGTTCGATTGTTATATTCCTAAGCAATTAATCCATTAATGAGTGATGTCCCTTTTTTAAAAAAATGCATCCTAAACTCTGAAGAATTATTTTTTAAACATAAATTTTATATAAAAATATTTTTAAATAAATCGTTTCTTCTGGATTCAATCGATAATAGCACGTATCAAGCGTTCGGTTGTTAATGTAGCATTCCCCCCCAAGTCCGACTCGAAGTAGTTCACTTATTTATCATTTAATTTTCTTGCATTTAACAAATATATCAGCAAACACAATTTTAAGAATGTGTTCGTTTTTTTTAATTTTATCTAATTTTAGATTTTTTTTCATTTTGCATTGCGTCTCTAAATAGGAAGGCTAGACTTGGGAGGGCACTAAAATATAAATTTTTCAGACAGGATTTTTTTTAGTAATTTTACAGCTGATTTCACGACGTGTTATATTAGTTTTCAAAATATTATCGAAAAACTGCGACTTGGCATTAACGAGTTAAAATGACTAGACTTACTACAACCTCCAAGGTAAGAAAATAACGAAAATTGATTTTGTTTGTTTATACGTAGTCTGTCCATTATACGTAGTCTGTCCATCTGTCTGATACGCGAATTGAGGTCATCAAAATTTTATTTTGAAAAATTTAAGGTATATCAATGTTTTCCTCTTTTCATTATTCCGATTTAATACAATTGCCGAATCTCAGTTTCCTTTTTTCAAAACATTCCTAGAAGTCCTAAGAAGGCCCATCATCTGCCATCCCTTCACGTTTTATCATCACCACAATCGTCCCAGTGCCGCTCCCTCATGACCATTTTGTATTTAATGAAATCACAGGGAGCTGGATCTGGTAAATAGGGAGGGTGATCTAGCGGAGTGATCGAATTAAGGCCAGAAACTGCTACAATCACTGCTATTATAAATGAACAGGAGTTTGGGACGATAGCGTGCACAGACGATGGCAGAGGTCATCTGAAAGGAAATCATTGATTGAAAAGCGCAAGAGACCGCATTCGTTTGATATTTTAAGCAACACATAAGGCCAACAGGCGTTCTATCCGTTCAAACTTGACTGTTCTCACTGAAATGTCTTGAAAAGAGTGGTTTTCGACCGTGTGTCATCTGCATAAATAGCTCTCAACATTTTATAAATTTCCTGAAGTTTCGCCTAAAATTTAATCTTGAGTCGTTATTTATGAACTTCTATCGTCGTCAGAAGCAAAAACGTGGCGTTATAAAATAAATAAATCTCTAATATTAATAAAAACGAAGTGTGTGTGTCTGTTGGCGTTCTACAGAACAGACCGGTAGACATAGAGCTACCAAATTTGGCACAGATATACGTTGGTGGTTGGAAATGTGCACATCGGACTGAAATTTTAATTAGAATTTTTATTAATTAAAATTGAAACAAAATTTAACATTTTTTCAAAATTCAACATTTAACTTCTGGAGATTTTAGCACACGAAAATAATTTTTGCACCATCTTAAAATCCAAAAAAATTCCGTTTTTAATGATACTCATTTAATAGTTATATATTTCTCCCTAATTTTAATAAATTTTTAAAAATATTTTCATACATATATTACACCATTATCGCAATGAAATTACAATCGTTTTCATTGTTTTTACAAACATTTAATTGCGTGTTTCACTTTCATTGTTCAAAGCTATGGTAATATTCTTATGCATTTTACTTTTTTAAAAATTTCATTAATTTTTGTGAAATCTGTAAACAAAGACCTCTTAGTAAATGTGTTTGGAAGTATATCCAGTAAGCTCAATGATTATGGTTGCCAATCTTTAATTCCTTTTATCGGCATGTTTTAATCCAGATTATGCTGCTGGACGTAAAATGTGCCGCGCTATTTAAATGTTGAAATCAAATGGATATTTTGTATGAGGAATGAGTTAAATAAAAGCGTTTAAAGCCATTTTAACGTAGTGCTACGTTCCCATTGGGGTCTCGGGAAGGAATTTGATTCACACGCCAAAACTCCACAAAAAACGTTGTGTGGGAGATCCTCTATATCTCGGTAACTACATATGTTAAAAACATAAGTAATGTCTTATTTTAGAGATGAAGGGTAACATCAGAAGTTTAAAAAAAATTGAAAATCAGAAGTGTAGTTCAGCGACTGCTGATTCACAAAGTTGGGCATGAATTGGTGACGTCACACGCATGAGGTGTGCACGCACAATTGGCTGATGCTCTCGCTTGCCACATTTTCGCGAACGAGATTTCGTGATTGAGTTGAAAATTTTGTTTCAACAAATTTAATACAATAATGGCTCCAAATGTAAATTTACAAAGAAGGAAGAGAAGGAATGAAAATCGGAAAAGAGTCACGCGAGTGAAGTAGTCCTACGTGTTTAACATCATCCGGTTGTTTGAAAAAGAAAGCCTCTCGTCATTTTTTTAAATCTCTACGCGCGTTTTTAACGGTCTGACGATTTCTGACAGTCCTCCACCAACAGTCGGTACACATGAGCGAATGTCATCTCAAGGCTACTCCAGTGGCGTAGTTTGCGCTTGTAACGGACAGCGGCGATTAGGGGTTATAGACAGCTAAAAGTACCGGAAAGTATAAGGCTTGAAATAAACTACCTCTACTACTCTAATGGAATATATGAGAGAAAATGGGAATAGGTAACTTGCTGGGTATATCATTGCCTCTTGAATTATGCGAAATAGAAGAGAATCATCCATTAATTTGTGAAAAAAAATATTAGCGAATGCATATACATTTTCCAATGTATTGACGGAAACTAAATATGCAGGTGTGTTTGGAACACATTTTAACCCATGGTTTTTTTTTTGTAAGCTACATTGAATACCTAAACTATTCCTTTAGGGGCTGTCCATAAATGATGTCACACTTTTTTTCAATATTTTTAACCCCCCTCCCCCCCCTTTGTCACATGTCACGCTATATTACATAACCATGTACTTGCAGTTCAGAAACAAAGCACTACGACGTTATATCATATATCAAATTTTATTTTTAAATTTTAACTATGTATTTTAATGACATTTGTGGGCATAACAATAATAATGATTATATGTGAACTTATTTTGTTTGAAATAAGATTAAGATTTACAACAAAAAATAATAATTATTATGCAATAATAATAAAATATTAATATAAAAGAGCAATTGAAAACAGTAGTATTTTGGAATTTGATATATTTTGCTTTAAATCTTATCTTTACTTTATGAACACAAATACTCTTAAACAGACTGAATTAAAAAAAGAAAACGCCTCAATAAAATCAACCTGTTTGTGCCACTCCCAGTTCTACCACTCACCCAGGTGGGGCGACGTATCTTCTGTTGGACATTTCAAGGGTGTGACAGGGGAAGGTTTTCTTCTAACGGTGAAGAATGTTTGCTGCTAACGTATTCTCAGAACCTACCCTGAATGAATTTTTCGAAAGGAAAGGAATATAAGAGAGAGAAAAAATCACATGAAAGTTGTTTTAGCCCCGATTAAAAAAATACCCCCAAATTCTGGTAATTTCAAAATTACTTCAAGATTTAATCTGCTGATTTTAAATGTTTTTATTTTAAGCAAAATGTGTGATTTCACACTTCTTGTTACCCCCTCTCTCCCCCTTGTCACAAACTCTCACAATTTCACGAACCCCCTCCCCCCCTCCAAGCGTTACATCATTTGTGGACGACACCTTAACCCCTTAAATGGTTTGTTTTCTCAACTATCTAATTAGATGCCACCTTCTATTTTGGAAATGCGGTATCTTTTTAATTCATTTGAGAACTTAATGGTCAGTTTAAATGTTCATGTATCCCACGTAATTTTTTGTATCGAATTGTGTCTGTGAATGACTTTGTTTCGGTTTACAAGTTTAAAATTGTGACTTAAGGGGATAATACTGGTTATTTGGTATTTTTTCAGGTGAAATGAGCGGAAATTTGATCGAGATGACCGTGGAAGAAAACCCGAATCAATGTTTGTGCGTCAAATCTGAATGTGGATGCTGTGTTTACCTGGATGTACCAGAAATAAAATTGAACAGTTCAGGTATGCTCTTAGTGATGAAACACTTTCTTCTACTGTTTTGATTCTTGTTATTTATGGCACAGTTTCTTAACCTTTTTGCATTCTTGAAGTATTTTAGGAACAAAAATTTCCATGAGTCTATCTCTATACGGAGCTTTTTTCCGCGTCCACAAGCCGTATACACGATAATGATGAAACATTAAAAGCCCATGTAGCGTTACTTAATTAAGAACAAAAAATTACTGGAATAATAATAGTTTATTAATAATAATTAATTAATGATAATGTTATTGAATAGCTTTGATAATAATGTTAATAGTGTATGTCGAAAATTTTCAGCCGCTGTGAATTTGAGAATAAAAAATTATTTTTGCTTTACTTGTGCTTACAGAAATTGGTGATCCAATCTAGGCGGTTGGTTCCTTGATTGGACTGATGAAGCGTTTTTTAGGCTGCTTTTTTCTTACTATAAAGATATTTCATGAAAAATTAATTACATTGTTTTGAAGATTAAATAAACTACACAAAATTCTACTGCTTGTTTTTCATTAAAATTTCTTCTCCATCACTGTACATTAAAAAATGTCCAGGTGGTCCAAATTCGGTATTCGAAACACCTGACTTCGTTGAAAATTTGATATAATAATTTTGTGTTTAGTCTTAAAATTCCGATTTGTATTCAATTCAGTGATTAGGCTGATATATAAAAACAAATACTTTATTAAAACCATTATTATAGTCAACTAGACTGAAGTTAAACTAAGAATCATTTAACAATTTAATAATCATTGTTAAGCATTTGCAGCATTTAAATTACTCCTGATAAGTTTAGACTTACGGGTCTATTCTGGTACCCCCGGTTGGGTTGGGAGACGTCACTTTT